>SJYQ01003922.1:245178-273211 GCA_006410935.1 Redunca redunca | reverse complement strand
CTGACATCGTCATTTTTGTATATGCCTTGTGTAGCTGTAGAGTGCTATTTTTATTCATTCTACACAGTGTAGGAATTTTGAGTGTAGAGATCTCAATTCACAGTGACTGTATACAGATACAAAATGTGTATGTAATATGTATAATGTCTATCTAATATCTAATGTATGTATATCATATATGCATATGTATGTGTTAGAGATGTGTACATATGTAATATAACATGTATTATATATCATATGATATAAATATGTGATATAAGGAAAAATCATTTCCTAATCTTTCAGCAAATGGTTGCTTAGTGTGCCTGGCACTGGGGTTACAACAGCAAACACATGCATGGCCTGTGGATTCACTTTTTTAAAAAAACCTTTTTATTTTGTATTGGGACTTTCTTCTTGGTTCATACAGTAAAGAATCTGCTTGGAATCCACAGGACCTGGGTTAGATCCCTGGGTTGGAGCAATCCCCTTCAGAAGGGTATGGCAACCCATTCCCATATTCTTGCCTGGAGAATTCCATGGACAGAGGAGCCTGGTGAGCTACAATCCATGTGGTGGCAAAGAGTCAGACAAGATTGAGTGACTAAAAGTGGAGATAGCCAAGTAACAATGTTGTGATAGTTTCAGGTGAACAGTGAGGGGACTCAGGCATACATATACATGTGTCCACTCTCCCTCAAGCTCCCCTCTTGTTCAAGCTGCCACATAACACTGAGCAGAGTTCTGATAGGTACTTATCCATTTTGAATACATCAGTGTATAAATGTTCTTCCCAAACTCAACTATCCCTTTGTCCCCCCCTTCCACCGGCAACCATAAGTTCATTCTCTAAGTCTGTGAGTCTGTTTCTCTTTTCTAAGTTCATTTGTATCATTTTCTTTTTAGATTTCACATATAATAGATGTTATATATTTCTCCTTCTCTATCTGACTTTCTTCACTGAGGATGGCAATCTCTAGGTCCTGGATTCACTTTTTTTAAGGTAAACACACTGACCTATGAAAAATCTTGACAGCATTCTTTGTATTCATGAACTCATATGAGTTTTATCATCACAAAGAATGTAAAATCTTAGGATAAATGTAGATCCCCAAGAATAACTATGTGCTGATAGTGAAAGTCGCTTAGTCGTGTCTGACCCTCTACAACCCCATGGACTGTATTGTATAGTCCATGGAATTCTCCAGGCCAGAATACTAGAGTGGGTAGCCTTTTGTTTCTCCAGGAGATCTTCTCAATCCAGGGATCAAACCCAGATCTCCCACATTGCAGGTGGATTCTTTACCAGCTGAGCCACCAGGGAAGCCCAAGAATATTGGAGTGGGTAGCCTATCCCTTCTCTATGGGATCTTCCTGACTCAGGAATTGAACTGGGGTCTTCTGCATTGCAGGTGGATTCTTTACCACTACTAGGGAAGCCCTTCATGCTATCATTATATTTGTGCTTAGGAGAGTGATATATCTAGGTAGCTATGTAGTAATCTAGTTAGCTAGATAATATAGCTAGATAGATAGGTGAATGGATGACATCCACACCACTTCTACCACCCCATGTCACCACCCCCCCACACACACACATTGCTTTCAAACATAAATGCTATAGTCTAGAAGATTCAGAACTATAAAGTTAAATGTTATTTTTTTCCTCTTAAAACACTGCTTTTAGGGAATTGAAATATATATTTTTTTCTTACATAGAGAAGGAGACTTCTCTCTGTGACTATGAAAGAAACTTTTGATTGTGTTTAATGTATAGAATATGGCTAGTTCTCATTTTGCAGTAATCAGAACTATACCTAATTGTTACTTTCTCTGCCCTCTATTATGTGGAAGGATAAATTTTAATATTCATTGTTATCTTCTCCTGTCACCATAGATGTTTAGGATGCCTCAGTTTGTGTGTATATGTATGTGTGTGTGTGTGTGTGTGTGTGTGTGTGTGTGTGTGTTTTAAACCTAAAATTTGTTATACTCTATTTTCCAGAAACTCTGCTGATGAGATCCAGAATTTGAAGCCTGACTCTCTAATGCATTCTAGTTCTAAGCACTGACATAATAATGCTGGCTGGCTTTGGAGATGTGTAAAGAAACTCACCAGCTTAAATGAGGAATAATAAGTATTGCCTGCTCACTTGAAGTCATTGTAGGAAAAGGCAGGCAATCATAAAAGAGAGCATTTTAATTCTTATTAGAGACCACAGTGAAACGAGTACAAGATATTACAGACACCAAAGTTCTGTAATTATTGTGTCCCTGGGTAATTACTCCAGAATTGGAGAATGTTTATAAGCTTTACACACTGAAGAGTGAAAGAAAGAACCATCTTTTATGATTTCAAATTTGACCAAATGCAGTAATGATTAACTGCTGCTCTAGTTAAAATATTTCTATATATTCCACTGAAATTAATACAGCTAAAAACACCATTTATGCTTTTGCCGGGGCTTGTATGGCTTGTCAGTAATCCAAAAAGAAGATTTTGATAATTTATCTTATCCTTCTCTAGTCTTCAGTGGCATTTTATTATTGTATTTTTTTTGGACTAGGACAGGGTTAAACAATTAACTTGAAAGACATGTCCAGAGTTTGGCTTAGATACAAGGATTTCAAAGATGAGAGCCAAAATGAGTATGCTTGTGCCAAGAAGAAGGATGGAAGGAGCATATGACTGGACCCATCTGTAGCAAATTGCCTTTGATGATGCAAAAAAAATAATTGAAACACTACAAAAAACAGTGAATGATTTCAGTAATGAATAAAATCCTCTGGAAGACTGATAAAGATACTAGTACAGAAAAAACAGCATTTCTTCCAGCAAAAAATTTTGAAAAGAAAAATCCATTTCTCTAACCTTTAAAGTCTAATGGCTTCTCTGTGGTCTCTTTCCCATTTATATTCTTTCCTAACTTCATGTTAGCACCAATACTATTTAGTAAAATTGACTGTGAAATCCTGTGATAAAATGCCACTCTGCAGTATCTTTGTAATTTTATGATCAATAAAATACCCTGATGCCATAGCATAGTAATCAATGTATGAGAAATGAATTTCAAACAAAGAAATAATAAAAGTATTAGCCAGATAAATACCTTTCCGATATTAAAAATGTCATTTACAGAAAATAAGCATAGCAACGCATAGACTAAAACCAAGAGAGCTACAATTTTGGGGGAAAGTCATGAAACAAAAGCTTGAATGCTTCCAAGCCAGCATACTAGAGAAAATTTAAGACTGACAATGATAATTATTACTGCATAATCTTTGTGCATAGAGTGGTAATTGCTTTCTGGCTCCAGAGCTACAGATTCAGAGTGAAATTCAACAAATGAGAATTGCATTTTTTATACCTAGTGATGAGACATAGAATGGATCTATGGTTTATTGGAATGATATAAAATAATTCCTGCATTTTATAATCTTAGAAAGTCAGGTTTCAATTTCTATCTAGAATGCTTTCCGGAAGTTTATACATCTGAATTTTCATTTTCCCTTCCATGTGGGAAGTTTATGAAGCCTCACTAATTGGGCTGGACATTTCTATGAGAAATGCAAAGTGCAGAATAATGATAGCATTTTCATTCTTCACCCATGTGCTCCAAGAGGGCACCCAAGAGGTGTTGTCTGGGTCTGCACTCATTTTCTGTCCCACTTTCAGGCAGTTCCATCAATAATCAGGCTCTGCTTTTACTGGTGGTGTTTGTAACAAATCCACTCCTGGGCAGCGGAGCCACTGATGATATTCTTGAGCCTATACAGTGCTAACTCTGCATTACTGGCTGCTTGGGCCATGTTGTCAAGATAGAAGATGACCCTTACAATGGAAAGACTGAGAGTCTACTGAATAATTCTTATTCCAACTGAAGTTTTCTGAAGTCTAGTAATTGCTATAGGAGGTTCAGCTAAATGTTCCTTAGAATATTTTATAAAATTGTAACTGTTCCAACAAAGCAGAGATCTAGATATTTTGTGTCATCACCATTCTATAGTAAAATGAAATCCTGTTCACTTTGTTTTACTCTAAATCTGTTTCTTCAGAAGATAGACATTTAATACTATGCTAGGCACAAATATCATAGTAATTATTTCTATTATCTTTAAGATAGTTTGATGCAAATGGTCATGATTTAGGAGTAACAGACTTTCAAGTTATACTAAAAATCACCCAAAAGCACCCTATAATGAAGGTCTCTATGCAAATAATGATGCTGAAATATAAATTTATTAAGCATTGAGTCATTCTTCCTGTAAGAAGTATAGTACAGGTTGCACTTTCAGTGTCGTGGAAGACTATCAAAGTAATGAGGGATTCCAGTGGCAGGTCATCATGTGTTTAGAGGGATGAGAAAACCAATCTTGGTGTCAGTAATGAAGAGAGGAAAAAAGTAAGTTGAGGGGTTGAGTTACTGAGTAAAAGGTTGTGTGTTCCTTCCCCATGTGATGTGAAGAACCTGACAATTATCAAGGCTAAAAATGACTCATATAATTGGCAGCCTCTTGTCACACCAAAGCACTTCCTTCTGTCATTCATGAATATCAGGATGTACCAAGAAGACTACTTGTAATCACCAGAAGGATGACCATTCTAACAATAAGCACGATTTGACCTAGGAACAGGCTGAAAAGAGTGAAATGAGATGATTGTGTCATATGAATCATTTATGTTAGGCATTCATCTAACATTGATGACATAAAAATATGGATGAAACTGATCACAGAAGAGATTGATGTAGCATGCATGGCTAAAATAAGATGAAAATAAGAAAAACAATTTTTAGACTTAATATATATTCAATTAAATGAACCAAGAGTTTGGAAATCTAGCTCATATTTTGGAACTACGCCAGTTGTTGCTTNAGTCTAGTAATTGCTATAGGAGGTTCAGCTAAATGTTCCTTAGAATATTTTATAAAATTGTAACTGTTCCAACAAAGCAGAGATCTAGATATTTTGTGTCATCACCATTCTATAGTAAAATGAAATCCTGTTCACTTAGTTTTACTCTAAATCTGTTTCTTCAGAAGATAGACATTTAATACTATGCTAGGCACAAATATCATAGTAATTATTTCTATTATCTTTAAGATAGTTTGATGCAAATGGTCATGATTTAGGAGTAACAGACTTTCAAGTTATACTAAAAATCACCCAAAAGCACCCTATAATGAAGGTCTCTATGCAAATAATGATGCTGAAATATAAATTTATTAAGCATTGAGTCATTCTTCCTGTAAGAAGTATAGTACAGGTTGCACTTTCAGTGTCGTGGAAGACTATCAAAGTAATGAGGGATTCCAGTGGCAGGTCATCATGTGTTTAGAGGGATGAGAAAACCAATCTTGGTGTCAGTAATGAAGAGAGGAAAAAAGTAAGTTGAGGGGTTGAGTTACTGAGTAAAAGGTTGTGTGTTCCTTCCCCATGTGATGTGAAGAACCTGACAATTATCAAGGCTAAAAATGACTCATATAATTGGCAGCCTCTTGTCACACCAAAGCACTTCCTTCTGTCATTCATGAATATCAGGATGTACCAAGAAGACTACTTGTAATCACCAGAAGGATGACCATTCTAACAATAAGCACGATTTGACCTAGGAACAGGCTGAAAAGAGTGAAATGAGATGATTGTGTCATATGAATCATTTATGTTAGGCATTCATCTAACATGGATGACATAAAAATATGGATGAAACTGATCACAGAAGAGATTGATGTAGCATGCATGGCTAAAATAAGATGAAAATAAGAAAAACAATTTTTAGACTTAATATATATTCAATTAAATGAACCAAGAGTTTGGAAATCTAGCTCATATTTTGGAACTACGCCAGTTGTTGCTTAACATACTCTTAACTAACTTTAATTTAAAACTAAAAAAGAGGTTTTACTGACTATCCTACACAGAAGTACATATGTTATCATGAGATTTGCCTCTTTACTTGGGACCCTTCAAAAACCAGAGCATAAGTAACTTGCAGTGCTACAATTAAAATATTACACAAAGATGTTTATTGCTTTTGTGAAATGGACAATTCCCTACAACCTGCTTCTGTATTCAGAAACTCCCCCGATCGTGTTGGTTTAAGTATTAACATTTGCTTTAAAAATCACTCTCTGAGTGATTGCTTTCTGAGTATGGAAATGGACTTTATTGAAAAGTGATAAAATTCTGAGCTTAGTTTGCTTGGCAGCCGATACCAGCCACCAGATTAACATCAGGTACCAGAGAAGTCTGAATCTCTGAGAATAAAATTGACCGTCAAGAGATACAAAGAGAACCTTAGGTTTCTTTTTGTTAAAATAATAATAAAGTGCATTTCATAAATTAAAAAAAAAGAGATACAAAGATACACAATTTAAAAAAAATACAACAAAGGTTAAGAGGGTAGGATTGGAACAGAGGGACGACTTTTCCAAAAGTGTAATGATAGTTGACCTGAATTATTCTGAGCTCTGCCGTCTTAAATATGATAGCTATATATTTAATCACATCATTAAAAAGTGATTGGGGGCTATTTCCTCCCTATTTTTTCATCTGCCTGAAGGGCTTTCCAAGCGAGTGGAGATCTGCCCTTCAACAGATATTAAATGACAATGTGAGATAAACCTCAGCCCTTTTTATTGGTTTTATGAGTCTTTCCCTTATTCTTAGCTTTACTAGTACCATTTTGGCTGTTTATTTTGATTTTACCTGAGTTTGAACTTCACCTGTTACCCATGATTTCTTCCTTCTTCCCTTTATCTTAGTGCATTGCGCTTGTGGGAGAAAACAATGGCTAATGGTGACACTCAAGAAATAGTTAAGGACTTCCCTGATAGTCTAATGACTAAGACTCCAAGCTCCCAAGATAGGAGGTCAGGAAACTAGATCCCACATGCCACAACTAAAGATCCTGCATGCTGCAACTAAGACCTGGCCCAGCCAAATCAATATATTAATAAAAATAAAATATTTTTTTAAAGTTACATAACAAGGTTAAAAAAAAGAAATAGTAGCATTGAATAGGTTATTGGTAGATACACATATGTGTGTGTATATATGTGGGGCTTCCTAGTAGCGCCAGTGGTAAAGAATCTGTGTACCAATGCAGGAGACACAAATGATGTGGGATTGATCCCAAGGTTAGGAAGATGCAGGACTAATTGCCTGGAAAATTCCATGAACAGAGAAGCCAAGAGGGTTACTCTCCATGGAGTCGCAGAGTCAAACTCAAGTATGGTGTTATGTGTATAAACTTGTACATACCTATATGCATGTAACTTTATATATGTGTGTGTGTGTATGCTGTGCACTTCTGACTGTTTGCAACCCCATGGACTGTAGCACCGCAGGCTCCCCTGTTCATGGGGATTCTCCAGGCAAGAATACTGGAGTGGGTTGCCATGCCCTCCTCCAGGGCATCTTCCCAACCCATGGATTGAACCCAGGTCTGCCCCATTACAGGCAGATTCTTTACCAGCTGAACTACCAGGAAAGCCGTGTATGTGTGTGTGTGTGTCTGTGTAAGCCACAGGTTGACAAGTGTGTAATTGGAAGAAAGCTGTGATTATTTGTGATGGCTTGTAGTGAACTGCAAGAGTGAAACTGCAAGAGTGCCTCTCTGTCTACTGTATAAGAAAAGCTTTGTGCATTGGCCTGAGTTGTTTAGAACTGAAGAAGAAAGTAAGAGTGAAAAGACCTCCAGTGAGTATTTGGCTCTACTTGTTGACAGGACAAATTTCATGTGAAGACCTCTGAGATACTTGTGAAGACTCTACTTCTTGACAGGACAAATTTCATGTGAGGACCTCTGAGATCCAGGGCGTTGTGGAGTGTAATGTTTGCAGACTATTGTCCTTAGAGTCTTCTTTGAGCCACAAGCAACCAGCCCATTTATTAGCCTCCCCTCTTCACTGAATCTTAGGGCATTAATCTAATCATTGAGTATAAAGATATATTGGGTGGGCCAAAAAGTTCATCTGGGATTTTCAGGAGATGTCACAGAAAAACTGCAATGAACTTTTTGGCCAACTCAATGTGTATATATTTTTTATTATTTTTATTTGTCTTCATTTCACTCCTAGAACATTTCCCTGGAAAGAAAATAGGGTGAGAGATAATGCATTTAAACAATTATGATTTATGTTTTAGAAATATGTTTTTTATTTGCTATAGATCTTAATAATAAATGTTTATGTGTGAACGTATATTGGTAAAATGTAAATGTTTTCTATGTCAGACATGGTATCAGAAGCTCTAAACACTGGATCTCCAATCTTTACAAAAGATGACAAGGTAAATATGATAGTTCTCATTTTTTCAGATGAGGAAAGTGACACTATAGATGAGGCAAGTTTGCAAACAAGGAGAGATTTTAGTTTAGTTATCACTTACTGTGTGGTTTAAGGAATGGAAAATACCTACAGGAAGCAGCACTGTCCTTCTAGCTAAGCCTCGTGGAAGCTGTGACTTTCTTTTCTTTTTTTAACATTTTTTAAAAAAATGCATTTATTTATGTTTTTAATTGGGGCATAATTGCTTTACAATGTTGTGTTAGTTTTCACTGTATAACAAGGTGAATCAGCTACATGTATATGTATATTCCCTCCCTCTTGAGCCTTCCTCCTTTGCCCCCACCCCACCGCTCAGGTCATCACAGAGCGCAGGGCTGAGCTCCTGTGCTATGCAGTGGCTTCCCACTAGCTAGCTATTTTATGTGTAATAGTGTGTATATGTCAGTGCTACTCTCCAATTCATCCCACCCTCTCCTTCCACTACTGTGACATTCTTGACTGCTAAATCCACATTTATTTTTGGAAGTTTAGTCTTTGATAGATGAGAGGAAATTATGGTACCTCCAATCTATGAATAGAACTTAGTATCTTTTTCATGATTTAAATATGTTCTGCCTTTTCGAATTACCCACTGTGTGTGTGTGTGCATATGTGTTCTTTTTGCTAACACATGCAGCTCTGAGGAGTATCTGTGGCCAACATCCAGGCCAGTGTACTAGAATTTGTGTAAGTTTTACCACATGAGTTTTTCCTTAACTACATATTTATCACTTAGTTCCATCTTATTATACTCTTGTATCCTTACCTTTCATCCTTGGAACAAGGGCATGAATAAATAAATCCAATAATTATTCCTTATTCTTGTCCTTAGTAAACTTCTTACTATTTATTGCTGAGTAATTAATCCACCACTTGTAAGCATTTGGGTCTCAGTGCTGCTGCCCAAGGCTTCAAAGGACATGCACAGTTCTTCATGATATTAAACCTTAATGAGTATGGCTCTCATATTTTTATATACATAATAAATTGAAAGGCTAAACCAAATCAAACTTTCATTTTTTAGCTCTTACCCTGCGTTTCAGCAGTTAAAATGTCCAGATAATAAATTATAGAGTGAGTGTTGTTATTACTGTTTTAAAGAGAAATATTCCATTTGGCTTAGCAGAGGCTTAAACCATATTTTTCCTACAAATTCTTGTTAGCATGGGTCTCCTGTTTCAGGCAGCAGGTGGTGGCATGGACATTACATTCAGATAAATCTGGGTCCAACCTCTGCTCTCTCCTAATATTTCTTGCTATGTATTCTCAGTTTCAAATTTCTTAAGTATTCTGAGCCTCAGTTTCCTTATTTACAAAATAGATTAATAATGGGTTGTTTGTTGTTTTAGTCATTAAGTCATGTCCAACTCTTTTGTGCCAGGCTCCTCTGACCATGGGATTTCCCAGGCAAGAATACTGGAGTGGGTTGCCATTTTCTCCTCCAGGGAATCTTCCCAACCCAGGAATCAAACCCACTTCTTTTTGGTCTCCTGCATTCACAGGCAAGTTTTTTACCACTGCACCACCTGCGTACCTTTAACACTAGGAGCTATAAAGACTTGACCTCTTTCTCATCACCTGTCCAGAAGCCTTGCCCAGTGTCAACTGTTCTAGGTCAATGTCCCCACCTTGTGGACAGAATAAAGAACGGTTTGACCTAATATCACTTTCCATTACTATCTTCATGTCTTTTTGGGGTAGGGAGAGAGTCTTTGGGAGATTAATACTGGTGATTAGGAGGGGAATGGATGAATATTGTCTAGAAGTTTTACCTGATTCTCACTGTAGGCTACGCTTTTTGTTATTTGCATCAAAGGTATCCTTTCTTTATAAAACACAAGCATATGTTTGCCTAGATCCTCTTTTTCCTTCTCTGTGAACTCCCAGCTTGGCAACAACTCCAAAAAACATTTCTTTACGTGAATTTGCTCTAATTCTAGTTATTGGTTTCGGACTACTGAGGAAACCATGTATTAATACTTATATTGATCAGTTCCATTAGGAATTTGTATTCTAGTTTCAACTAGATTTTTCAGTGAAGTCCCTTAAGCTTCCCATTCATTCCACAGTAATGTCTACTCCTAGATGCCTGAGGCTTTGCTCTCCGCATGTCACACCTTTTGATAATACATGTCCTGTCTCAACCCACTTGCATATTGTGTCTCTTTCTTTCCTCTAAAGCTCCAGAATTTCTTTCCTCTAAAGCTCCAGGATTAGTTGCCATGAATCCACCCTGCTCACTGTCTATAGCTCTTTCTACTAAAGAACAGACTTTCTAAAGCAGATCTGATCGGTTACTCCCTTATTTAAAAATTGTAGGTGGCTTTATATTGGCTATAGGCTTGGGTTAAACCTTCACAATGAAATTAAAGATACTTTCCAATGTATGGTCTTGGTCTCTATATCTGAGTTGTACATCCTTAGTCTTTATTATACTTTTGATATTCTAATCACATCAGAATATTCAAGGTTCCCAAAATATTTCAATACTTTCATATCCTACTGCCTTCAATCATGTGATTTTCTTTACTTGGAATGTCCTTATATACTTTATGCCCTTGGTGATATTCTGTGCAGTTTCAAAGCCCAATACAAATACTACACTCTCTATGACACCTTCCTAATTTCACACAGATCCTTAATTTTACTCAACTCCACTCAAGTACTGTATTATTTTTCTGCAATATAATGGAATTTGCTCACACTCAAGCTAAATAGTTACATGGTGTTTTTGTTTCTATTTATTTATGAGTCCTTTACATAGTAACAATATATAGCCTAGACTTACTCCTTTCCCTATTTGGAACCAGTCTGTTGTTCCATGTCCAGTTCTAACTGTTGCTTCCTGACCTGCATACAGATTTCTCAGGAGGTAGGTCAGGTGGTCTGGTATTCCTATCTCTTTAAAAATTTTCCACAGTTTATTGTGATCCACACAGTTTATTGTGATCCACACTTATTTAATGTATATACAGAGTATATCATGAGAAATGCTGGGCTGGATGAAGCACAAGCTGGAATCAAGATTGCCAGGAGAAATATCAATAACCTCAGATATGCAGATAACACCACCCTTATGGCAGAAAGCGAAGAAGAACTAAAGAGCCTCTTGATGCAAGTGAAAGAGGAGAGTGAAAAAGTTTGCTTAAAGCTCAACATTCAGAAAACGAAGATCATGGCATCCAGTCCCATCACTTCATGGTACATAGATGGGGAAACAGTGGAAACAGTGGCTGACTTTGTTTTCCTGGGCTCCAAAATTACTGCAGATGGTGATTGCAGCCATGAAATTAAAAGATGCTTACTCCTTGGAAGGAAAGTTATGACCAACCTAGAAAGCATATAAAAAGCAGAGACATTACTTTGCCAACAAAGGTCTGTCTAGTCAAGGCTACGGTTTTTCCTGTGAATGAATGGATGTGAGAGTTGGACTGTGAAGAAAGCTGAGTGCCGAAGAATTGATGCGTTTGAACTGTGGTGTTGAAGAAGACTCTTGGGAGTCCCTTGGACTGCAAGGAGATCCAACCAGTCCATCCTAAAGGAGATCAGTCCTGGGTGTTCATTGGAAGGACTGATGTTGAAGCTGAAACTCCAATACTTTGGCCACTGGATGTGAAGAACTGATTCATTGGAAAAGACCCTGATGCTGGGAAAGATTGAGGGCAGGAGGAGAAGGGGACGACAGAGGATGAGATGGTTGGATGGCATCACCGACTCAACGGACATGGGTTTGGGTGGACTCCGAGAGTTGGTGATGGACAGGGAGGCCTGGCATGTTGCGATTCATGGGATCACAAAAAGTCGGATAGGGCTGAGCTACTGAACTGTACTAAATAATAACATCTTCTTATTTTTCTTCTTGACACCCATCTCAATTAACAGCATATACAAGAACCTAATAAAAATTGATTTAAATTAAAATTTAGCATTCATGTGAATCATAGATGTTCATTTCCTTCATTATTTGCAGTAGGGAATATTGCAATGTAGTGAGCACAAGCTGCTTTGAGATTATGTAAAGCAAGCTCAATATTAGGTTATGATTCATATCATTATAACATTTTATCAGCAATTAGAAGAATGTCTGACCTAGACTTAATACTCAATATATGAGTTAAGTAAGTAGAAAACTGATAAATTCATTTTATCATATTGGGGTTCTAATCTTTAATAAACCATTGTTTTTCCTACTTAATTCCTATCCCAAGTGATTTAATGACTAGACTTATTCTTTTGTTATTGACTTAATTCTCATCCTAGTGTTATTTTTTCATCTTTATACTCAGATTTTAGGTTTATAATTATTTTTGAAGTGCACTTTTTATTTTAGTAATGTATTTTGAGTGTAAAAGTATGGATATATTTGACTTGTTTGTTGAATACAAATAGCAATACTGTTTGGTGAATTCAGTGATTTATTAAAGTCAGAAAATTTTTTCACTCTTTATACACATATAATATATATATATATTCTCTATGTAGTAATACCTTTATGCCTATAATTTTGTGCCTGCTATTAGGATTGGTTTTCAGAGAATTGTAAATTGAGAATTTTACTGAAGGAAAGTAGACCATTATTCACGTCTTATAAACATTATATACCTGTGTCTCCTTTGGAAGAAAAATTTGTGCAAGAATCTTAGCTTGAAGTTTGTCATTCCTTTGTACACATATGCTGTTTCACACACATATATTTGTTTTATTTTCTCTCTCATTATTTCCCACCCCTGGAGGAGGAAGACAGGAAGCTGAGTTATGTCCAATGATTTTGTCATAAAATGCTGTTCTTTTGTTCGCATCGAGTGGTTATCAACCCTGATGAACAGCAGTGTGCCAAGGGACAGATACAATCATTCATGACTGACATTCTGCCTCAGACCTGCTGCCTCCTCTTATTATTCTTCCTGTCAGATGCTTCCTAAAGACTCCTCATTTTTATTTTTTTCCCCATTGTTCTTCTATGTTCACCCGTATGAATGTTTTTCTCCTTCAGGAACCAAATGTAGTGTGAAAGACAGTAGAAACAAGCCATCAACCACTACGGAGGATATCACCTTGAATATCATAGATTGGGAATTTTAATTGGGTTAGTCAGCCCTTTTAAGTGAGTAAGGACCTTGCAAGAATCATTCTGAATGTAACTTTGTAAGAACAATCAGCTCTATAGTCTAGTCCTTGTTATAAATAATTCTTCCTCCATTTTGTATCACCTAAGAGTTAAAATAACTATGGTAAGTCTCAGGAAATTATCTCTATGAGTGTCATGACTCACTGTTGAGAGAATTTATGTTAGTCAATTTTTAAATGTTTATTATGACAAGCTCTGCGATTTATTTTTTAAAATTGTTTCTTCAATATAAATTCATTTTTTTTAATTGGAGGCTAATTACTTTACAATATTGTATTGGGTTTGCCATACATCGGCATGAATCTGCCATGGGTGTACACGTGTTCCCAATCTGAACACCCCCCCACACACACACACACACCTCTCTCCCCATACCATCCCTCTGGGTCATCCCAGTGCACCAGCCCTGAACATCCTGTATCATGCATCGAACGTGGACTGGTGATTCATTTCACATATGATCATATACATGTTTCAGTGCCATTCTCCCAAATCATCCCACCCTTGCCCTCTCCCACAGAGTCCAAAAGATTGTTTATACATCTGTGTCTCTTGCTGTCTTGCATACAGGGTTATCGTTACCATCTTTCTAAATTCCATATATATGCATTAGTATACTGCATTGATGTTTTTCTTTCTGGCTTACTTCACTCTGTATAATCGGCTCCAGTTTCATCCACCTCATTAGAACTGATTCAAATGTATTCTTTTTAATGGCTGAGTAATACTCCATTGTGTATATGTACCACCGCTTTCTTATCCATTCATCTACTGATGGACATCTAGGTTGCTTGCATGTCCTGGCTATTATAAACATGCTGTGATTAACATTGGGGTACACATATCTCTTTCTATTCTGGTTTCCTCAGTGTGTATGCCCAGCAGTGGGATTGCTGGGTCATAAGGCAATTCTATTTGCAGTTTTGTAAGGAATCTCCACACTGTTCTCCATAGTGGCTGTACTAGTTTGCATTCCCACCAACAGTGTAAGAGGGTTCCCTTTTCTCCACACCCTCTCCAGCATTTATTGCTTGTAGACTTTTGGATAGCAGCTGTTCTGACTGGCGTGAAATGGTACCTCAGTTTTTACCTTTTCAGAGAATCTGAAATCCAGTAGAATGTTTATAAAGAAGCACTGAACCTGTTTTAATGGTACCTCAGTTTTTACCTTTTAAGAGAGTCTGAAATCCAGCAGAATTTTTATAAAGAGGCACTGAACCTATTTTCAGCCAGTACTAACAATTTCATGCAACGTCTTAATTCATCATTTTGAATTAAATATTTCTCCACTGATTAAAAAGAAGCTTTTATTAGTTCATACACTATGCCAAACTCTGTCTTAGGCATGGGAGATCTAGAGGTTAATAAGATAGATAAAGCTCTTGTCTTCGTGGGCTTTAAATTGTGGGAAAGACAGACAGTGAAGAATTACTGAAATAATTAAAATATAAGATAATATTGGAAAATGAGAAGTGAGAGTGCTGTAAACATTAAAGCAGGGTGATGCAATGTGAGTGAGAGTGAAACCCACCCTGAAGGTCCTATGAATGCTTCTCCAAGGTGATATTTGAAGATAAAAAGACAGTTGCTTATTTTTGGGGAAAAAAAATATATATGTGTGTGTATATACATATATGCAAATATATATGTATATATATCAGATTTGTGTGTGTGTATGACTGAAAGAAAAATTAAACTTTCTCTCTTGTACAGTGTAAATGAGGTTGTGATTCTGGAATCCTGTTTCCCAGGAAATCCTGGGAAACAGAAAGATCAGAATGGTAAAAAGAAAAAAAAAATGATTGTAAAAAATTATATAACTTCAGCTTTATTCATCTCGATACTTTGAATTAAGCAGCCTACTTTGCCTGAGTCCCATATTAGTTGCCTAAAATTTTAAAGAAAGTTATCAAGAAATAAGTGTTTTGAATTTAAAGAAACATTATTCTACAAAACATGAGGACATACTGTTTACAATGTTTTCAGTGAATATAGGTCTAAAGCCACACATGAATGTTCAGTGAATATATTAATCTAAATTTCAAAATCATCTTGTTAGGACAGAAATCCTCTTGTAAATATAAGAGCCACTGGTTACAGGTTTTACTACCAGTATGACAGCCATTTGCATGACGTTTCTGTGGAAAAGCTTTTATGCACTTTTAAAGAGTCTATGCTTTATTTTCCAATGAGTCAACTCTTTGCATGAGGTGGCCAAAGTACTGGAGTTTCAGCTTCAGCATCATTCCTTCCAAAGAACACCCAGGGCTGATCTCCTTCAGAATGCACTGGTTGGATCTCCTTGCAGTCCAAGGGACTCTCAAGAGTCTTCTCCAACACCACAGTTCAAAAGCATCAATTCTTTGGTGCTCAGCTTTCTTCATAGTCCATCTCTCACATCCATACATGACCACTGGAAAAACCATAGCCTTGACTAGACGGACCTTAGTCGGCAAAGTAATGTCTCTGCTTTTCTATATACTATGAAGGTTGGTCATAACTTTTCTTCCAAGGAGTAAGCGTCTTTTAATTTCATGGCTGCAGTCACCATCTGCAGTGATTTTGGAGCCCTCCCCCGCAAAAAAGTGTGACACTGTTTCCACTGTTTCCCCATCTATTTTACATGAAGTGATGGGACCAGATGCCATGATCTTCATTTTCTGAATGTTGAGCTTTAAGTCAACTTTTTCGCTCTCCTCTTTCACTTTCATCAAGACGCTTTTGAGTTCCTCTTCACTTTCTGCCAGGGGCAAGAGGAGAAAGGGACGACAGAGGATGAGATGGCTGGATGGCATTACTGACTCGATGGATGTGAGTCTGAGTGAACTCTGGGAGTTGGTGATGGACAGGGAGGCCTGNTTTGGAAGCTATGCGCTATTATCTTAAAAATGAATAAAGCTCAAATAATTTTTGTAGTTCTTATTTTTTCTGACTTTTTCAAATTTGACTTGATAATTTTTAGTTACTTTTAGTTACATAAAAGATATATTTCATATAAATATACATATTTATGTATTTTAAAATTTTGTATATTAAATGTTTTAAAAGTTCTGTTTTATGTTCCTAGAGTAGTTTAATATTAATAATTTTTTGACTCACCTCTATTAAATGATTACCATTATAGGGTAGGCTCCCCCTCTCTTTTGACCTTCTTATTCCTGGTGTCTAATGTCATATATGGCAACTGTATGAGCATCAAATATTTGCTGAATAAATGGAGGACTGTCTGAATAAGTCAATAAATAGATAAATCTCCATTGCACATTTGAATGGCTACTTTTGATAATTAAGGGGACATAATTTGATATGTTATATCCAGAGTTAAATGAGAGCAAATATATTAAAATGATATACTACAATAACCCATCATCAGGTCAATCCATTAACCCTCATTTTCTTTTCCTATCATATAAAATGAGAAAATATATTAATTAATTCTCATTTGTTAGAAGGCCTGCTGTCAGAGTAAAGAAATGATGTGCAATTTATTGGTTAAAGTGATCACACAACCTTCTTTGGTGGCATTTGTTGGAAAACCTTTTGGTAATTGGCATAGTATATAAGTGGTTCTATAAACTTCTGAAACTAACAAGACAAATTAGCAATATATTCCCAGGTGGCTCAGTGGGAAAGAATCTGCCTTCCAGTGCAGGAGACACAGAAAATGTGGTTCAGTCCCTGGGTTGGAAAGATTCCCCTGGAGGAGGAAATGGCAATCCACTCCAGTATTCTCACCTGGTTTCATGGACAGATTAGCCTGGCTGTCTACAGTCCATGGGGTCCAAAAGAGTCGGACATGACTGAGAACTGAGCTTGAACTCAGTCTGCAAATTAAAACAGACATATCATTATCTATGCATGTTATGCTGTTAAGTGTCAAACACTTTCTACTTTAATCTTTAATTTAACTAATCATTCCTTTGATTCCAAATCACTAAGACATTGGTGATAGTCAGAGACTAACCTTGAAAAAGCTTCTCTTCCTTAATCCTTAGAAAGATATGAATTTCCATTAATTAGGTGTGAATTTCCCATCTCCTTCAATGCAAAAGCTACAGGAGTCTCTGATTGTAAAACTTTGTTGTTTTGGGGAGGATATTGAAAGATCTATCTGTGTACTGTTAGTTGTTTTACAAAGTTAATTTTAGAGTAACTAATACAGAGTTCCACTTTCTCTCTGTAATTCCCCAGAAGAGCTGTTTGACTGATTGATCTGTGCCTCCCTCAAACAGAATGAGGTGTCAGCCGCCTCATTTATTAACAGTAGTTTCCCAAAAGGGTGAGACTATGAATGTGTAACTCCTTTGGATCTCCTCTTCAAGCATTTCTTTTTTTGTTCCGTCCATATTTTAAACCTGTAAAATATGTATTTCAGTTATATGCTATAAATCAGTTGGAACATCTTATTTGATTTTCTAGATGCCATTCCATTAAATATTCTCCTCTATTCCACTTTTTTGATTATAAGTTTCAGTGACCAAATTTACTTGTGAATTTGTCATAAAAACACAATACCAGACCCAGAAATATTCATTTTGGGGACATAAACATAATTATGTATATTTTTCCCTTTTTATTTGCTATATATCCATTGTTATGATTTGTTAACCTTGAATTCCCAGTAAGGACTATGCCCAGAATAGACATAATTATATATATATTTTCCCTTTTTATTTGCTATATATCCATTGTTATGATTTGTTAACCTTGAATTCCCAATAAGGACTATGCCCGGAATAACAAAGAACAACACTACAGTTTAAGCCTTGTCCTTGTGATCAACTGACTTACATTCTGTTTTACTGTTAGCATCATTTTTTTGCTGTTGTTATTGTTAAGATTATGTAATATGTCACGTTATGTCTTGTCATGTCAGGTCATGTTATACTTGGATTATTCATCTATTAGAATATTATACTGCTAGCAGACCAAACTTTGACATTCAGAATATTACTAATTTGGGTTCTTTAACTTTTTAATCAATAGAAATTGATAAGAGGGCAGACAAGAAATTCAACCAAGATTTCATTGAGACTCGTGCTACAGCATCAGAGAGCAAAAACAAGTGCCAGTTTCCCTTGCTTGGGTCCCTTAAGTGGGCTGAGGAATGGCGTGGGTGGTCTGCCCACTCCCTTGGTGGTACTATTGTGCAGGAATCATGCACTGTCCCTGCTTTTGCTCCTGGCACCTCAGAAGTGGCAGTTGGGTTTTAGTCTTTTTGTAGCTTGTTCATAATTTACTCCACCTGTGCATGGGTACAGTTATTTTTAGTCCCTTGTAGTTTATATTCCCTTGGCCAAGGAAACATTTGTCTTAAGAGGAGATATTTAAATGTTTTCTTAGAAAATTATTTTTTCCTTTACAATTTGAAGAATTTGCTCTAAAATACTGTTAAGCCTCATGTAATAATCATACCAGAATTTTATAAATAGCCAAAATCATATAATCATCTAATAGAATTTTTGAAATACCATCTTAGAAGTAATCACTTTCCATTCACTTCACAATGTCTTATATCTATCAGGGATCTGTGATTTCTCCCACCTGTTCCTCTTTTCTTCTCTCTTTTCTCTTTCCTTAAGTTATTTCAGGTCTGTAAGTTATTTCAGGTCTGTAAAGAAAGGTTTTGGGTTGGACAAAAAATTTCATTTGGGCTTTTCATAAGATGTTACGGAAAAACCCTAATGAACTTTTTTGCCAACCCAATACAGTATCAGTGATTAAAGAATGGGCATAGAAGGTTGGCGGGGAGGGTACCTAGAGCAGTAAAACCAGGGCTTCAGTAAACTGTTCAGACTCCATCAACTATCCGTTGAGAACTCTGCATGCGAGCAAGAAGAAGTGGGTTTAATTGAGTATTCACTTGCTAATAATGATGTCTGAAAATATTGAAACAAGTTTACAAGTCTTGCTCATATTTCTTTTGGGAATTCTTTAGTAGATTAATGGGTCTCTGTTTCAATG
Organism: Redunca redunca; assembly: GCA_006410935.1. NCBI lineage: Eukaryota > Metazoa > Chordata > Mammalia > Artiodactyla > Bovidae > Redunca > Redunca redunca. Next base: position 253,810 of record SJYQ01003922.1, on the reverse strand, counting down.
GGGTAAAGTATACCATGACTATTATCAGCTTTAATCAGTTTTCACTGGTCAAATGCTTGTGTTCTAAATAATTAGTGTTTTTTCCTTCTTTTGTGTTACATTATTTGCCTAATGCAAACTTCTTTATCTTTAGACAGAGAAAGGACTATCAAAAGTATGGGAAGAAAATAAGCAGAACTCTGGTGATCTCTGGCAAAAGGCTGTCATCCTTCTAGGAAAGTTAAGGAATTTCGAAGTCATATTTCAGGGTCTCCGTACACGAGATCTGGGAGGAGGAGCTGCAATTGATGACATTGAATTTGAAAACTGCATGACTGGTAAGTTTCTGGAAGGCTCTGCTGTTTGGAAGCACACATAAAACCTAGCCATTTATCTTTGCTTCATGTTTATAAAATGTTCTGCAGTTGCATATTTTGTATGTACATAAAAATCAATTGAAAGAGACAATTTTATGATGGTTGAATTTACAGTTCCATGTTAAGAGATAATAGTTTCTCTATCCTTTGATTATATATTTTTTTCATCCTTTGATTATAAAGATAATTCCTTTCTTCCTTCTATGTTATCATCTAACATGTGGAAGTGTTTTTCTTTGAATTTATTTTTCAACACAATTTAAACCATAAGCCTAATATTCACATACATTTATGTAATTAATTTTAAATGAACCAGTAGAAAGGGTTAGAAAACAGGAAGTTAGTGGCTATATAAAAAATATATACAACTAAGCATAATTCAAGCAGAATGCGAACTGAAAGCTATACTTAAGGCAACTAAAAAGCTACTCTAGCCAGTGAACAATACTTTGAAAAATATATTATCATTTATCATGCTTCTAAATCTGAAGTATAATTACACTTAGATTCTCTTTATGAAACTACCCAGAAAATGTAAAAAATAATTATAAATATATGTGTACAGTTTCACAACTTCAAAGTTTCTTTCTGAGAAGTTATTCCATCTGATTTACGAAATAGTACAGTGTGATATGTCCTGCTCATGAAAGATATGCCTTCTGTGGTTTCCTATGCTGGTTCCCTTGGAGGCAAGCCCCTGGGACTGAAGAGCTAAACCTGAGTGCTGCTTAATTCCATTGCTGCTTTCATATTAAAATATCACTTCACTGAGACATTTTGAAAATATGACTTTGGTTTTTGGTGCTGTTAGAGCATTTGCTTTCTTTATGAAAAGCCTTCTGCTTGATGTCAGTCTTTTATTGAGTCCCCCACCCCTCTGCTGTGTTTCCAGCAAAGGCAGCTGATACTTAGCTATTATATGTATACACACACACACACATACATATTACATAAAAGCAGAATGTATGCACTCTAGATAATCTAGGGAGCAGAGAATCTGAAAACAGGGTTTGGGTGTGGAGGTGTTTGGAAGAGGATTCCTGGACCACAGAAAATGGATCTGAAAATATAATCATGAAAAGGTATCTTAGAAGTTAGAATGTGCTTCTTTAATGCTTTTCTAGTAACTTCTTAGTAATATGCTGCTGCTGCTGCTAAGTCACTTCACTCATGTCCAACTCTGTGTGACCCCATAGATGGTAGCACACCAGGCTCTCCCGTCCTTGAGATTCTCCCATTTCCTTCTCCAATGCATGTAAGTGAAAAGTGAAAGTGAAGTCACTCAGTCGTGTCCGACCCTCAGCGACCCCATGGACTACAGCATTCCAGGCTCCTCCGTCCATGGGATTTTCCAGGCAGGAGTACTGGAGTAGGGTACCATTGCCTTCTCCCAGTAATATGCTAAATTTCCATTATAGTTTGTTACTCAATTTATAAGTGATTCTGGCAAGTTCAAAAGGAGAAGCTCTTCAAAGCTTTATCTAAGATTTTTAGAAAGAAACTTTTATTAAACAGGAGAGATTCTTTTCCTCTCAAGGAAAGCAGAATGATTCTTGGATGGGTTGATTCAGTGCAGAAAAAAATTTGAGAGTTGTTATTCCAGTTTTGCCAAGTTTCATGTTAAAGTTCTTTTTATTCTCTTAAAGTCCTGTGAAATTTACATGATTATAATGCATTCAAGTCAATTGAACATTCATTCATCTTACTGACTAATACTTTATTGTCTTATATTTAGTGATATAGTACTTTTAAGTCTTTCTATGTCATAAATAAAGAGGCAAGTTTGGTTAATTGTAGTGAATATGGTCAATTGTATGTCAAATGTATTTTAGGAAGAAGTAACTGTTTTTCAATAGCCAGGCTGTTGCATATGTCTGGAACTAAAAAAAAGCAATAATTGTTTTGGTCTTCTTAGTTTTAAATTGTATGCCAATAAAATAACAGTGCTGTGAAAAATCAGTAACAAGAAGCAAATTAGTGTGTAAGTTGATCTAGGTTGTTTTCTACTATAGCTAATTTAGAAGATAATGGTATCTGACAAAACATCAGCAAGACAGTGTAGAATGGTGGTTAGGAACAAGGAGTGGAGTCAGACTACCTGGGCATGGAAACTGGCTCTGCCACTGACTGACTTAGGTGAGCTTATTTCACTTTTCCTCAGTTTCTTCATCAATATAATGGGCACAATAGTAATAGCACTTCTGTCATAGATTTCTGTGAATACTATGTTACTATACATAAATTGCTTAGAATAATCTTGACACATAGTAAAAAATTTATGTATTGCATTGTATTATTTTACACATCATCATTATATTAACTAAGTCATATTTTTAAATGGTACTTTATTGTTTTATTAAGAAACCAGCTTCAGATCCTATGCAAATAGGTCACCATGAAATCTATCATGTAACTGATTCTCATTCAAGATGAATAATTTTAAAAATGACTTAATATCCATTTATCTTATCATTTTCTGCCAGTTACAATAGAACATATACTGTATGATGCCATTTATATAAAATGCCCAGAATAGGAGGTATATAGAGACAGAAAACAGTTTACTGGCTCAAGAATATGGAGTGGGGAAGTGACTACTGATAAATATAGGGTTTCTTTATGAGATGATGAAACTATTATAAGTTTTTATAGTGATTGTTACACAATTCCATAAATATACTAAAACCATAAAGTTGTAAACTTTATATGGGTGACTTAATGGTATCTAAATTATAAATTATTTATCAAAAGCTATTAAAAATAAAAAAGAATTCAGAAAATATTCTGGGAAAATGGTGGTGGTGGTGAATAACTGTTGAACTTTCCCAAATTCTCACATAAAACAGAACTGGGGACTATAGCCAATATTTTATAATAAGTATAAGTGGAGGATAATATCCTTTAAAAATTATGAGGCACTATATTGTATACCTGTAATTTATATAACACTGTACATCAACTATACTTTAATTTTTAAAATTAAAAAAGAAATAGGCAAAGCCTAGTTGGCAGTCTATAAGGTATAGAAAACATATGCAGCAAAGTAAGTGAAAATGCATTCCTAAGAAACCCAATATATAAGCTACTGAAGATAAACTGCCAACAGCCACGAGATCTGAATGGTATTTGTGTGTATGAGAGAGAAGCCAGGAGAATCACAAAATGGTCCACAGATACTCACTTGAAGATGCAGTCACGTGGTTTTAAAATGGCAGCCAAAACTGGGAGAGATTTCACCTACTTTTAGAATCATTGGGACCAAGGGATCTGTGGTTAAGTCTTTGGGGCTGGAGCAGTCTAAACCCCAGGAACACTCAAAATGGATCCACCAGGATTCCCTTTCAGGACAGCAGCCCACATTCAAAAACAAAACAAAAGATGAACAAACAAAAACACCACTGGGAGTGAAGTAAAAATTGAACAGGGAAAGATGAAGAACAGAAAAGGACTAACATCAAAGAGTTGGAGGGACATAGATCCAGAAAATTTTGAAAAGCACATCATTATTTTTTATGTATATAGAGTATATAGACTTATAATTCTTCCTAGAGTCGTAACAGAGTGTCTCTGAGATTTTTCTAGGACTTTTTGACAACTCTGGAATCTATGCATACTTCTTAAATTTCAAAATTAATGAGAACAAAGTTTTAAATTGATTAAGAGTGAAAGGGGAGAAAGTAGAGGCTATAGATGAGATATATTTGATGGTATCTGCTTTACAGAAGATAAGAAAACTATTTCAGCTTCATGTCTACTTTTTACCTTCCATTCAAAAACCACATAACTTGGTTTACTAAGTAATATTTAGTACACGGCCAACATAAAGCTAGATATATACCCATTATTTCTTTGCATTCAGAAAACATCATGGTGCTACCTTCAATTAACTGTCAAAATTATTATTTTTTAAGAAGAAAAATAAAAGAATAGGTCTATATTTGCTGACTGCAGGGACACATTAAGAAGCATACCTCCTTTTTGGACAAGTTAAAATAGAAACTAGTAGCTTATTCTTTTTTTAAAAAATGACTTGATAAATTTGATTTTTTTCTCTTTTTATTTTTTTAAATATAAATTTATTTATTTTAATTGGAAGTTAATTACTTGACAATATTGTATTGGTTTTGCCATACATCAACATGAATCCACCACAGGTATACGTGTTCCCCATCCTGAACCCCCCTCCCTCTTCCCTCCCCATACCATCCCTCTGGGTTGTCCCAGTGCACCAGCCCCAAGCATCCAGTATCATGCATAGAACCTGGACTGGCAATTCATTTCATATATGATATTATACATGTTTCAATGCCACTCTTCCAAATCATCCCACCCTCTCCCTCTCCCACAGAGTCTAAAGTCTTCTTTACATCTGTGTCTCTTCTGCTGTCTCGCATGCATGCTTATCATTACCATCTCTCTAAATTCCATATATATGTGTTAGTATACTGTATTGGTGTTTTTCTTTCTGGCTTACTTCACTCTGTATAATCGGCTCCAGTTTCATCCACCTCGTTAGAACTGATTCAAATGTATTATTTTTAATGGCTGAGTAATACTCCATTGTGTATATGTACCACAGCTTTCTTATCCATTCATCTGCTGATGAACATCTAGATTGCTTCCATGTCCCAGCTATTATAAACAGTGCTGCAGTGAACATTGGGGTACACGTGTCTCTTTCAATTCTGGTTTCCTCAGTGTGTATGCCCAGCAGTGGGATTGCTGGGTCATAAGGCAGTTCTACAGAGAAGGCAATGGCACCCCACTCCAGTATTCTTGCCTGGAAAATTCCATGGGCGGAGGAGCCTGGTAGGCTGCAGTCCATGGGGTTGCTGAGGGTCGGACATGACTGAGTGACTTCACTTTCACTTTTCACTTTCATGCATTGGAGAAGGAAATGGCAACCCACTCCAGTGTTCTTGCCTGGAGAATCCCAGGGTCGGAGGAGCCTGGTGGGCTGCCGTCTATGGGGTTGCACAGAGTCGGACACAACTGAAGTGACTTAGCAGCAGCATCAAGGCAGTTCTATTTCCAGTTTTTTAAGGAATCTCCACACTGTTCTCCATAGTGGCTGTACTAGTTTGCGTTTCCACCAACAGTGTAAGATGGTTCCCTTTTCTCCACACCCTTTCCAGCATTTATTGCTTGTAGACATTTGGATTGCAGCCATTCTGACTGGCGTGAAATGGTACCTCATTGTGGTTTTGATTTGCCTTTCTCTCATAATGAGTGATGTTGAGCATCTTTTCATGTGTTTGTTAGCCATCTGTATGTCTTCTTTGGAGAAATGTCTATTCAGTTCTTTGGCCCATTTTTTGATTGGGTCATTTATTTTTCTGGAATGAGCTGCAGGAGTTCCTTGTATAGTTTTGAGATTAGTTGTTTGTCATTTGCTTCATTTGCTATTATTTTCTTCCATTCTGAAGGCTGTCTTTTCACCTTTCTTATAGTTTCCTTTGTTGTGCAGAAGCTTTTAAGTTTAATTAGGTTCCATTTGTTTATTTTTGCTTTTATTTCCAATATTCTGGGGGGGTGGGTCATAGAGGATCCTGCTGTGATTTATGTCGGAGAATGTTTTGCCTATGTTCTCCTCTAGGAGTTTTATAGTTTCTGGTCTTACGTTTAGATCTTTAATCCATTTTGAGTTTATTTTTGTGTATGGTGTTAGAAAGTGATCTAGTTTCATTCTTTTACAAGTGGTTGACCAGTTTTCCCAGCACCACTTGTTACAGAGATTGTCTTTACTCCACTGTATATCCTTGCCTCCTTTGTCGAAGATAAAATGTCCATAGTTGCATGGATTTATCTCTGGGCTTTCTGTTTTGTTCCACTGATCTATATTTCTGTCTTTGTGCCAGTACCATACTGTCTTGATGACTGTGGTTTACCTTCCTCTGCAGTTTTCTGGAAGAGTTTGAGTAGGATAGGTGTTAGCTCTTCTCTAAATTTTTGGTAGAATTCACCTGTGAAGCCGTCTGGACCTGGTCTTTTGTTTGCTGGAAGATTTCTGATTATAGTTTCAGTTTCCATTCTTACGATGGGTCTGTTAAGATTTTCTATTTCTTCCTGGTTCAGTTTTAGAAAGTTGTACTTTTCTAAGAATTTGTCCATTTCTCCCAAGTTGTCCATTTTATTGGCATGTAATTGCTGGTAGTAGTCTCTTATGATCCTTTGTATTTCTGTGTTGTCTGTTGTGATCTCTCCATTTTCATTTCTAATTTTATTGATTTGATTTTTCTCCTTTGTTTCTTGATGAGTCTGGCTACTGGTTTGTCAGTTTTATTTATCCTTTCAAAGAACCAGCTTTTGACTTTGTTGATTTTTGCTATGGTCTCTTTTGTTTCTTTTGCATTTATTTCTGCCCTAATTTTTGGGGGGAGAAGACACCCCACTCCAATAATCTTGCCTGGAAAATCCCATGGACCGAGGAGCCTGGTAGGTTGCAGTCCATGGGGTCACTAAGAGTCGGACACGACTGAGAGACTTCACTTTTCACTTTTCACTTTCATGCATTGGAGAAGGAAATGGCAACCCACTCCAGTGTTCTTGCCTGGAGAATCCCAGGGACAGGGAAGCCTGGTGGGCTGCTGTCTATGGGGTCACATAGAGTTGGACAGGACTGAAGTGACTTAGCAGCAGCAGCAGCCCTAATTTTTAAGATTTCTTTCCTTCTACTAACCCTGGGGTTCTTCATTTCTTCCTTTTCTAGTTGTTTTAGGTGTCGAGTTAGGTTATTTATTTGATTTTTTTCTTGTTTCTTGAGGTATGCCTGTATTGCTATGAACTTTCCCCTTAGCACTGCTTTTACCGTGTCCCACAGGTTTTGGGTTGTTTTGTTTTCATTTTCATTCGTTTCTATGCTTATTTTGATTTCTTTTTTGATTTCTTCTGTGATTTGTTGGTTATTCAGCTGCGTGTTGTTCAGCCTCCATATGCTGGAATTTTTAATAGTTTTTCTCCTGTAATTGAGATCTAATCTTATTGCATTATGGTCAGAAAAGATGCTTGGAATGATTTCAGTTTTTTTGAATTTACCAAGGCTAGATTTATGGCCCAGGATGTGATCTGTCCTGGAGAAGGTTCCATGTGTGCTTGAGAAAAAGGTGAAATTCATTGTTTTGGGGTGAAATGTCCTATAGATATCAATTAGGTCTAACTGGTCTATTGTATCGTTTAAAGTTTGTGTTTCCTTGTTAATTTTCTGTTTAGTTGATCTATCCATAGGTGTGAGTGGGGTATTAAAATCTCCCACTATTATTGTGTTATTGTTAATTTCTCCTTTCATACTTGTTAGCATTTGTCTTACATATTGCAGTGCTCCTATGTTGGGTGCATATATATTTTTAATTGTTATATTTCTTCTTGGATTGATCCTTTGATCATTATGTAGTGTCCTTCTTTGTCTCTTTTCACAATCTTTGTTTTAAAGTCTATTTTATATGATATGAGTATTGCTACTCTTGCTTTCTTTTGGTCTCTATTTGCATGGAAAATCTTTTTCCAGCCCTTCACTTTTCAGTCTGTATGTGTCCCGTGTTTTGAGGTGATTCTCTTGTAGACAACATATATAGGGGTCTTGTTTTTGTATCCATTCAGCCAGTCTTTGTCTTTTGGTTGGGCCATTCAACCCATCTACATTTAAGGTAATTATTGATAAGTATGATCCCATTGCCATTTACTTTATTGTTTTGGGTTTGAGTTTATACATCCTTTCTGTGTTTCCTGTCTAGAGAAGATCCTTTAGCATTTGTTGGAGAGCTGGTTTGGTGGTGCTGAATTCTCTCAGCTTTTGCTTGTCTGTAAAGCACTTGATTTCTCCTTCATATTTGAATGAGATCCTTCCTGGGTACAGTAGTCTGGGCTGTGGGTTATTTTCTTTCATCACTTTAAGTATGTCTTGCCATTCCCTCCTGGCCTGAAGAATTTCTATTGAAAGATCAGCTATTATCCTTCTGGGAATCCCCTTGTGTGTTATTTGTTGTTTTTCCCTTGCTGCTTTTAATATTTGTTCTTTGTGTTTGATCTTTGTTAATTTGATTAATATGTGTCTTGGGGTGTTTTGCCTTGGGTTTATCCTGTTTGGGACTCTCTGGGTTTCTTGGACTTGGGTGATTACTTCCTTCCCCATTTTAGGGAAGTTTTCAACTATTATCTCCTCAAGGATTTTCTCATTGTCTTTCTTTTTATCTTCTTCTTCTGGGACTCCTATGATTCAAATGTTGGGGCATTTAACACTGTCCTGGAGGTCTCTGAGATTGTCCTCATTTCTTTTAATT
>SJYQ01003922.1:188300-238747 GCA_006410935.1 Redunca redunca | reverse complement strand
ACGGTTGAAAGTTAAAGTCTTCAGTCCTGAAACAAATATAGGATAGGCTATGCATATATATAGGATATGCAAGATAGAAGTGTATGTAAAATAAGTAGATGTGGAACTCAAATTTATATCCAGTTAGTTCAAACATAAATAGGTTTCAACAAAATCCATAGATGCTTACACATTTAAAAATATTAGGTGAAGACCAGAAACTAATTTTTTGTCTATTTGATGAAACACACACATATACATGCACACATACATACATATACACAGAGGCAAGCATGAGTTTATGCAAAAACCTCATAATTTGGATAATCATACAAAAGGGCTTATGGGAAAACAGGATTGGGACAAGCCACTATAAGCATAGATAACTAAGTTATACAGTGCTAGTATAAATAGCAACCATAATAAAAATACAGGCACAGTTTAAAACATTTAAAAAATCCTAATAAAGGGATCCTAATAGAGGAACTTTTCAGCAAATGTGCTACTTTACCTAAAAAGGTGTGTGGGGTAGCATGCAAGGAATCTTGATGAATGGGTGGTGTGAAAAAGAGTTTAAGGCTTTTGAATTATGGAGACATGCTGCTGCTGCTGCTGCTAAGTCGCCTCAGTCGTGTCCAACTCTGTGCGACCCCGTAGACGGCAGCCAGCCAGGCTCCCCTGTCCCTGGGATTCTCCAGGCAAGAACACTGGAGTGGGTATGGAGACATGAGAAAGTGACAAAAGAAAAAACAAACGAGAGCGTGTGGAGAAACAGAGCAAAGAAACATGGGATGAGGTACATACTTAACAGCCCTGTATTTTTTAATTGCTCTCTGGGTGAGCCGTGATAGAGTACTTCCCTCTCTTCCACTATGCCTTCTCTGCAGAAGACTTTATCATAGAGGGAAAAATAATGTAGGAATCCATACAAATTCTGTGCTGTATTGACTTAATTCCTTCATTGTTTAGCTGCATACAAACTTCATTATTTTACAGAAACCTGCATCGCATATGTGATCATCAAGACAATGAAAGGAAGCTAATATATTTTGAACACCTAGCATCGTCGGTGGCATGGTGAAATCAGACCCAGTGCATACATAATGTCTTTTAAGACAGGAGTAGGATATTTAATACAGAAGAGGTTCTTGAGGGATTTGAGCAAAATGAGCCAAACAAATTGTTTGGAAAGTTGCCTCAGAGGAGTTGGGAAATACAGTTTTAAATTGCTGATTAAATGGTCAGGAAGGAGTTCAGCAGAAAAACAAGTGTGGTTGAATTTCTTTCCACTCATTTACTCCTTGGGCTGTCAATCTTTATACATCCTCATGATCATTTCTGAGAAGTCTCTAGGTTAATTAGGTCTACTTTAATCGCCAAAAACATCAAACATAAAGAGTTTATTTAAGGATACATGGAATCTCAGGAAACCCGAGCTCGGGAGAGCAGTCCAGCTTCAGGAAGATTGTAAAACCAAGAATTGGAAAGAGGGAAATTGAGCTGTAATCATTCTGTGCCTCTTTGCTTCCCTCTGTATGTCTGTTTTGGGCTCTTCTACTCTGGAACCAGCTTTCTTTGCTTCACCGTATATGGCAAAAAATGTTACTACACTACAGGATTCAAGAGCCTCAAAACACCATTGCAGAAACCCATTAGTTACATTTTTTAGTTCTCTGGTAGGTGACTCCAACTAAACTATCTTGGGTCAAATAGCCATCTTCAGACCAGTTAACTAATCTGATATCAGAGACATGTGCAAACATGCCTACTGAGCCCCTACTTCGGTGACCATGTGGCCAGGTGAATGATGTGGAGTCATCAGATGAAGGGAATGGGGTAAACAGGTCCACTCTTGGCTCATTGATCATGTATTCTTAGAATAGTATTCATTCAACAAATCTGAATACAATGCCTCCACAAATAAGTACACAGATGAGTTACTTATTCCAATGGATGGCTAGTCTGATGGCATAGGTGAAAAGTAATTAGCTAGAGTATTGCCATAGAAATAGAGAAGGGGAGATAGCTGTATGAGGTATTGGCAGGAAGGTGGTAGTTCAGGATGAATGCTTTAGCTCCAGTTGTAATATCTCCCTCCCAGCTGGAAAGAAAAAAATGGAAGAAAAAGACAAAGAGCCCATACCAGCTGTTCTTTTAAAAGTTTTCTTGAAGCTGTTGTCTTAAAATTCCATTTATTACTAGTCAGTCAAAATTTTGTTTCATAGTCAAATCATAAGGAAAGTTAGGAAATATGTTTATTCAAAACTAAGGAAGACGAAGGGAATGGATATTTGTTTAGAGAATGACTAGCCTACCACAGGTTCCTATAGGCAATATCCCAGCCTAAAGGTATACAGAATGATGAATTTAATATATGTTGTCAATGAGAATGATTAATAAAATGCAAATTTCCACTGGCAACCCTTCATTGTTTCTGTGTTTCTTCTCATGCTATCTGTTAAGGTTCCTTATTGCTCAGTTCTTCTCAGCCTTTGGCCATATTTCCCTTGTCGCCATAATTCAACACATTAAACCTTTCTTAACCTCCTACCCTTTCCATCTAGATTGCTTTCCCTTTTTAGTGTAGGTAAACTATCTATATCTTTAAATCCTCATTGCCCACTGTTTTTCATTAAATTTCTGTAAAGAATTTTTTCCTAATTTAGTAGGTGAAATGATATATCTACATCTGTCCTTAATAATGCACATAATTTTTTTTTTTTTGCTAAAATACCTGTTATTGGTCATTCACATTTCTTCTTTTGAGATTTGTCCATTCCTTTCCTTGTCAAAAATTTGTTTTGAGCTGTTTGCTTCTTGCATTGATTTGGACATGTTCTTTCTTCACTAATTATATAAACATTCTCTTATATGATATATTGTAAATATTTTTTTCTTGCTTTTACTGTTTTTTTCATGTTTATGATTAAGTGAAAGTGTTAGTCGCTCAGTCATGTCCTACTTTTTGCAACCCTATGGACTGTAGCCTGCCAGTCTCCTCTGTCCATGGGATTCTCCAGGCAAGAATACTGGAGTGGGTAGTCACTCCCTTCTCCGGGGGATCTTCCTGACCCAGGAATTGAACCCAGGTCTCCTGTATGGCAGGCAGGTTCTCTACTGTCAGAGCCACTAGGGAACTTTTGATGAAAGCATCCTCATCCCATTTATTTAACCTAATTTGATGAAGGTTTTGTTTTATACATGTGCCTTTGTTTTATAGCTTAAGAAACACCAGAGGTTAAATAAATACATTTTATTCTGTTTTCCATCTTTACATTTTAATGCTTATATTTAAATATTCTTGAACATACTACTTCATCACCATTCGGATTTTTTCTAACTTTAATTATGCTTTATATTTTTATATTTTTGGTTGTTGCTTTTCTCAAGCCCTCTACCAAAAATAAAATAAAATAAAATCACTGTTAGATTGTTTTTTTCACTTACAACATGCTGGTGCATTTTATTATACTTTCCAAGTATTGTAATCTACTCTTTTCTTTTTTAATCTGTTGTGCTTTGCACTTGGGGAACATTCTGCATTGATTTTACATGTTTGTTTCTTAGTGGTTAATTAGAATTCTCTTAGTTATCCCACTCTGGTGGAAACTAAAATATGGAATTAGGTGATTATCCTGGTTATCAAGGACTCACAGGAATTCATTTAGCAGGGTCATACTTTCATTTTCTTAATTGCTCTAAATATAGCATAGTATTATTAAAAGGTTCTTTTAATCTGTAATAAGCTAAATGTGTTGGTTGAACTAATAAGAAAACAAAAAATGGCAGTAAGAAATTAATGATTTTATTATTCATTGATTTTTTTTACTCTTGTTAACATATCTAGATCACTTTAGTGTGAGTTATTTTATGCCCAGCTATACCTTTATGTGTTGAATCACTGATTGAAAGTCATCTCTGATATATTAAATATTATAAACACATTTAAATGAAGTTGAGAGGCATACAGCTCTCTTTGGGTATTGGATGCAATTGACCAATAAGTTATGGAATGTTTTACAGAGACTATGAGAACATATGCTCAGTAAAACATATAGAGGCCTTCAACAAGCCATAAACCATATCCCCTGTGTTTAGATAATCTGAAAAATTCAAAATCTCCAATGTTCCAGAATCTTTTCTTTCTCTCACTCTCTTTTCCTCTACTGTTTCTTAAAAGCAGTATTTACTTCCTTATAAATCAGCTAGAGGAAAATAAATATCATATATTAACACATTTATATGAAATCTGCAAGATTGAAGGCAGGGGGAAAAGGGGTCAACAAAGGATGAAATGGCTGGATTGCATCACCGACTCGATGGACATGAGTTTGAGCAAGCTCCAGAAGTTGGTGATGGACAAGGAAGTCTGGTGTGATTCAGTCCATGGGGTCACAAAGGGTCAGACATGACTGAGTGACTTAACTGAATATAAAGTCTAGAAAAAGGTACTGATCAGTATATTTGCTGAACATACTTTCATTTTCAAGGGCAAGAACAGAGATGCGGGCATAGGGAACAGACTTGTGGACACAGCAGGGGAAGGATGGGGTGAATTGAGAAAGCAGCATCAAAACATATATATTACCATATGTAAGATAGATAGATAGCGGGAAGTTGCTATATAACACAGGGAGCTCAACTGGCTGTTCTCTGGTGACCTAGAGAAGTGGAATAGGATGTGGGTTGGGAAGGAGGTTTGTGAGGGAGGGGGCATATGTATACTTAAGGCCAATTCATGTTGTTGTAAGGCAGAAACCAATGCAATATTGTAAAGCAATTATCCTCCAATTAAAAATTTAAAAAAAGAAAAAGCTATATTCTCATGAAAATTTTTAAAAAACCAATTATTTACTTCCTACTGTGAAATGCATCAGTGCGGTGGCCTTTATCTCTGGTCTCACACTGAAATCTCTTGGGGAGCTTAAAATAATATCTCTTCCCAGGCTCCATTCCAGACCAATTAAATCATTAACTCTGGATGTGGGTTGTAGGCATCAATCATTTCTAGAGTTTCAGATAATTCTAATATGCAGCCAGTTATATAGGCCCTTTTGTGTGTGTGTATATATAGATATAGATATAGATAGATAGATAAGTGTATTTTAAGTGTATATTTTCAGCTTAATATGAATATAAAATGATTCCCCAAGTTACTCTACACAAAATAAGCATATTGCCTGTACTTTGCAAATCCTTATATGCACTTCTCCACTCATGTAATGTTCTGCTAGAGGAAATCAATACCCTGACTTTTATGATAATCGTCTTCTTGAATTTATTTTTAGCTTTGGCACAACTGTATTCCTAAATCACGTTATTTAATTTTGTCAGGTTTCATACTTTATGTAAATGGAATCATACTGTAAAATTGTGTATCTATTTTGCTTCTTTTTTGGCTAAAGTTTTTGAGAGTCTTCACTCTGCATGCAACTGACTTCACTCTGCATGCAACTGTCATGAACTAATGTTCATGACATCAATTGTTTTATGTGTTCATGAATGAATATTCCTAGAATAAGAAAGAATCTATTTCTACTTTTTACTGTTATTAAAAGTAAGTACTAAGAAAACTTATGAACATAAGGTTGTGATGCTTGTTAAGACTGAATTTTCTTATAGCATTGTCCCGAAAGTACTTGAACTGGATTATGTGCCAAAAGTATAAGTTTTAAAAAATCATAGTATTTTATAATCAAAAATTATTTTTTGATCTAATATCTGAAAACTATCCTGAATTTTTGGAAGCAATGGATTAGAATCCACCTGACTTATAAAAGCATTTATTATAATATAGTCAGTAGAATTTTCATTCTCTTAATTTCTAAGAATAATATCCAAAAATGATTTACCTAACAAGACTTAAAAAGATAGTAATCTTTTTATTCTTCCATTTAGTGGCTCCTTTTTTAACATAATATACTCATAGTATGTAAAAAATTGGAAGCATAATTTTAACATAACTTTGTCAATTATATGTGATAAAAAAGTTGGTTTTGTCACATGATTCCTACATACTTTATGTATTACTAAATAACCAGTGAGTCACTGAGGAAATTAAAGAGGAAATATAACAATCTAGAATGTATACATTATTTATAGTGAACATAATTTCAACTTGCTTCTTGGCCATTTGTATGAGGGCTAAGGAATATCTATACAATTCCTTTATCCATGTTATGTGTGTGTGTGTGTTTTCTTTTTTTACTCTTGACTTTTTTTTTTTTTTTGATTTTTGCTTGAATCAGTAGTATTCTGATGACCAAAAAAAATGATGTTATTTATAGTTATTTCATTGTCCTCAAGATCTGTTGAACTCTGAATCTGGATTTGGTCACTAGGGCTGTGTGGTCCTTTGTATCATCTGTCTCTGTCTCCTGAAGTCCTCTTTACCATTTCCAGAAGCTGAAGCTGAAGTTATGTTTAGAGGGATATGTTAAGGAAGATAATTTTAAGCACATACTTTTTTAAAATTTATTTTGAATTAAAGGATAATTGTTTAACAATATTGTGTTAGTTTCTGCCATATATCAACAGGAATCAGCCATAGGTATATATATATCTCCTCCTTCTTGAACCTCCCTCTCACCTTCCAGCCTGTCCCAACCCTCTAGGTAGTCACAGAGTATGGCTTTAAGCTCCCTGAGTCATACAGCAAATTCTTACTGCCTATTTTACAGATGGTAGCATATACATTTCCAAATGTCAAACAGACATTTCTCCAAAGACTTACAGATGGCTAATAAACACATGGAAAGATGTTCAACATCACTCATTATATAAAAATGCACATCAAAACTACAATGAGATATAACCTCACACCGGTCAGAATGGCCATCATCAAAAAAGTCTAAGCACATACTTTTAGAAAGAGTAAAGAGATGAACATGAGCAAGAAAGGCACCCTTCTGCTTAGTCATCAAGCAGTTCCTTCAGGAAAAAGAAAAGAATGTAAATTCAAATGTGTAGACATTTATAAAAATACTCCTCTCCCAACGTAAGTCCAAACATACTTTGGCAAAAGAATCTATATTTCAACAAGCTCTTCTCTGCTTGTTGTAATCTCAGTAGTAATATATTTTTCTTGGCAATGAGGTGTAGTCTTATTTTCCCCTGTGATGATTTGTGATGCAGTTTGTTGAACAATGGCTCCCGCCATCACATTCACTCATGAGCACAGTGATGTCATGATAGGTAATCAGCTTTCTGAAGTGCTAACATGAACATTTAACTTGTAGCTACTAATATACATCAGACAATAATTTTTCTTTAGGTATATGTGTTTCTCGAGCTTTCACTGTGAACAATGCTGATTTGTATCAAACTTTAATACTTTGATGGAAGCTTAAAACTATCAAACTTACTTATGTTTGTCCTTATATAGTCAGATTTCTTAATTTTAAAATATAGCTTTATTTTTAGTTGTGAATGCACTGTTGGTAAATAACATTGTATAGTAAAATGGTTTCATGCTAATATTTTTCCCTTCAATCTCATGAGACTGCATCAGGCTGAAACATTCTTTGAAAATAGAATAAAAGAAGTGAGACTTTAAATGATCTAAAAATTACCATATTTCTACTGTCATAATTTGCCCATGTATGTTTTTGAATGTCAAATAAAGGGAAAGATACAAAGCTCTACCTTCTATAAAGCATTAAGTGTGCTTGTGAAAGAGTGTGTAAAAAGGCCTTAAGACCAAGTTGATCATGGGTATATTCTAGGCATATCAGTTATAGGAAGCTTCATATTTGGGAAAGAAAATCTATTAGAAATCCATTTCCTGAAAACTACGTCTTTATCTTCCTTGCAAACATTTTTGTGGACTCTCTTGTTGCTCAGTTGTGTCTGACTCTTTGCAACCCCATGGACGACAGCATGCCAGGCTTCCCTGTTCTTCACCATTTCTTGGAGCTTGCTCAAACTCATGTCCACTGAGTCAGTGATGACATCCAACCATCTCACCCTCTGTCATCCCTTCTCCCACCTTCAATCTTTCCTAGCATCAGGGTCTTTTCTAATGAGTCAGCTCTGAGTATCAGGTGGCCAAAGTATTGGGGCTTCAGCATCAGTCCTTCCAATGAATATTCAGATTGATTTCCTTTATATTGACTGATTGGCTCTCCTTGCAGTGCACCCATATTAGCCTGAAGACTCCTTAGACATGATAGTCCTTTCTTTACCTTCTGATCTGCATGCCAAGTCTGCCAAAAATCAAATAGCTAAACCCACGAGGTTCAGTTCTAGGTCTTTTATTGTGTCCTCTGGTCTATGAGTCTGTATCTGCTATTCCTTCCCTCTTATTTACTATAAAGTTTTAAATAAGTTTTGATATCTGAAAATTAGGTTGGCCAAAAAGTTCATTTGGATTTTTCTACAACATCTTACAGGAAAAACCTGAACAAACTTTTTGGCCAATCCACTGTACAGGCTCTCGATTTTGATCTTCTTTCTCCGGAGTGTCTTTGCTCCTGTTAGCCTTTTGTTATTCTATATCAATTCTAGAGTCAAGTGATTAATCTCTGACTCTGTTTCTCTCTCTCTAGTTATATAGCTATAGAGGTAGGTATAGATGTATATAGGTATATACCTATGGAGATGGATGTTGTTATTCAGTCACTAAGTTGTGTCTGACTCTTTGTGACCCTGTGGGCTGCAGCATGCCATGCTTCCCTATCCTTCACTGTCTCCCTGAGTTTTCTCAAACTTATGTCCATTGAGTCAGTGATGCCATCCAACCATCTCATCCTCTGTCACTCCCTTCTCTTCTTGCCCTCAATGTTTCCCAGCAACAGGGTCTTTTCCAAAGAGTCCACTCTTCACACCAGGTGGCCAAAGATAGATACAGATATAGAGATAGATACTCAGGTGGTTCATTATGGCTATATCTATATCTCTACCACTTCTGAGAGGCAAGTTTCTTTCTCATTTAGTCTAATGCTGCAAATATAAACCCTATTGATTCCAATTTTGTCTGGGAACCTCCAATAAATCTGCCCTGGGTAGTTCTTAGCCCATGAAGTTATCTCCAGATTTTAATAGAAATTCCAGTTGGCTGAGTTCATTTCATTTCTTACTTTGAAGAGTCTTGCATTTGAAAATATAATTCCCTATTTTATTAGAGATTGTAGATATTTTCTTTCAGATGACCTTAATACAGTGACTAAAATCTCATACCGCCAAAAATGGAAGTGAAAAAGTGGTTTCTGTCAATAATATTTAAAATATTCTAAAATGTAAAACACATGACTACCAAAGTCTTTTCCAGTGTTTTTATTTTATGGAAAATTATATCATCATTTTTTGAATCCTACTTTAGATGTATATCTTTTCCCAAGATGTCAATCCTGNGTAATGTTCTATTTGATGAGTTTATCTTTAAAGTAACTTATGCAACATATTAAGCAATTTAAGTATTATGTTGAGTTTGAAAATGAATCCAATGAGCTTCTGACTGTTTCTAGTCTAAAAGATATTATCTTACATTCTAAGAAAACCTTTATTTTTAAATATTTTAGGTATTTTTCAAATTTCCTTAGAAGTGTAGAACACACAATTTAATTTTATTCTTTTATCACTATTTTGATTTGAAAAGCAATATCTTAGAGGTTATGTAACAGGATAGGCATTGGAATCTAACTCAGTTTGAATTCTAACATCACTGTTTCTCAGGTGTATGACCTGGAACAAGTCACTTACTTAATCTAGGCATCTTCCATACAATTGGATTATTGTGGAGATCTATTGATTAAATCCTTGCAAAGTGATTCAACCAGTACCCAGTCCATTTTAAGTGAAGAATTAATATCATCTAGTAATACTGATGATATTAGTTTTGATTAATATCAAATAAATGATGAAGCATTTTCTAACACTATTTAGAAAGGAAACAGTAGTATAAAATATTACTAATGTTTTCTCAAAGCAGCATTTTGTTGTAGAAAGAGTGCTGGCCTAGGATGACTACAAAAAGAATTAGGACTTTCAATGTCTACAAATCAAGGACAGTTAACCAGCTTTATATGTTTTATCTTCATGAAATCTTACAAGAACATATTTTGTAGATAAATAAATGAAGGTTCTTAATAGGGCAAGTAGTCAAAAATCAAGAAAAAATTGGAAAAAAAAAAAGTGACACTAAAGACCTAACTACTAAATGTCAAACATGTACTGAAAACTTTGTAAACATGATTTCTAATGTTCATTCACCTCTGTTATTCAGATGGGCCCTTCAGTAGCTCCATTTGTTGGATGAGGAATCTGAGCCTCAGAGAGACTGGTTAATTTAAGCCAAATGACACAGTTTTTAGAGAGTTTGCTCAGGGACATTTGAAGATTTTGTTTAAAATGTATTTAAGTTTCTTTGTTATGGATAAACTCTTTGTAAACAGTTATGAAATGCATCAAAATATGTTTCTGTAGACTACAGTAAACTGATTAAATTCTGAAGATTTGAATGAAATATTTTATCAAAAATAGAGTGCAGATTAAATTTTTATACATCTCACATATATGAGAGAATTCAGTGGAAGGGATAAAAGATAATATTATACTGTGGTTATACTTATTTATATTCATTTTATACAGAAAAACATAACTTGATCACTGATGCTAAAATTTGCACATAAATTGCAAATTATGTAACAGTGTCCCAAAAAAGAGACAAGACAAACTAATTAATAAAACTGAATCAGATTGATCAGCATTTCAAAATCTCTTATTCTTCATTAAAATCCATTAATGGCATCAACAGCAGAGAGGTTCTAGAGTCTTACATTTTTAAGAAGACCATATATTTCCTTTAATGTAGAAATATCTGATATATGATCATTTTTCTATATTATACATATCATTGATTATTGTTGAAGCATTCCTACTTCTAAAGAGGGGCCAAGATGGGGTAATAATAGGTGTAATTAACAGTTTATATCCTCATTTAGTGCATATACTAGAAACCAGTTTTACCAATCTTAAATCAAGATCACTTTTTCTAAAGAATTGAAGATTGAATGAGGCTTACTGATTCTCAGTTTAGTCTGTCATTCCAATTATTCTGTAATTCCATAGCAGGTTTAGGAGAAAAAGAAAAAAACGCACATGGTAATTGCTGACATGATTAGTAAAATATATACAAATAGTTGCTTTCAGTTTGGTTAAAATAGATCAACTACTTATCTATCTAAATAAATATATATGCCTACTGTATATTAATATTTTGAACCAATCAGCAAATGCTTCAGTATAATTTCTGTGCAAAAGGTACCTGAAGGGAAAAAAATAGTATTCTGAGAAAAATGCTAAAAAACAAC
Source organism: Redunca redunca (assembly GCA_006410935.1). Lineage (NCBI taxonomy): Eukaryota > Metazoa > Chordata > Mammalia > Artiodactyla > Bovidae > Redunca > Redunca redunca. The sequence continues at coordinate 227,459 of SJYQ01003922.1, read as the reverse complement.
TGAATCTGCCTCCTTTGCATTTTCTACCATATGTGTGTATACATATACACATATGCTTTGATATGAAAATTTCCTCTTATACCTCATCTCCAGTGGACTGGAGATAACCTTAAGCTAAAGTGTGCACTCCCCTCTTAATACAACGATTAGAAAATTTTAAGTAGGTCTAAACAGATGACATATTTCTTACATTATGGATTGTCTTCAAGTTAGAGTTGGAATTTGGCATGTAGATAGATATCCTTAATAAAGGACCGCTTGTGAATGATGATTACAATTTTAAGGGAGAGTTTTTTTCTTTCCTTATAATTTTAAGTCTAACACCAAGTTCATCATCCTTCAAAAGACTATTTATTATCTCAATACTCCTGGCTGCTTTTCCTCACTTCTTTTTAGCTTTTCTTTGCTTTCTGCCTCACGTCATCACACACCATGGAACTATGTCTGTGTAACAACCAGAAAATTACATCATGACCTGTGTTTATAGATGGTCCAGCTCACAGTATATTGTATATCTCAGAAATTATCTTAGGCAGTGACAATAATTATCCTGCAGCTGACTTATCCTATAAATAGTTTATAATATTTGACAATTTTCCTGTAATCATTTTAAATGCAAAATTTTATAAGAATGATTTTGCCCAAAATATTTTAAATTCATTAAATGTAATTCATAGCATGTTCAGAATTTTGTGTTTAATTTACCACCTATTCTGATTATTGTGGTAAAGTACAGGCAGTTTTACGAAAGTTAAACACAGTTCAACAAATGTTAACCTAATCACCAGAAGATACTTGGACTCTGTGATAAGTATTAGGGATTAGCAATTAAGTAGCAATTAATACAATACAATTCATTCCTTTAAGGATTCTTTCATTTTTTTCACAGAAGAAGCATGTCTAGTTTTCTATTGTATAGTGGATAAATCCAACAGGAAATGTATCAGTATACTGTATTTCAATACCATGTGCTATAATTAATATTATCCAGAGCACTAAGAGAGCTGGATGGGTAAATGGGACTTGGAAAGAGTAACACTTAATTTACAGTTTATGGGATTAGACATTTGAGCAGAATGAGGGGAGGTGTTGGGGTTTATAAGAGTAAAGACTATAGCCAGAGCATGAATTCTGGCTTTGCTATGAGGTAGTTGTGTGACCTTCAGTAGTTCAAATCACCTGCTTTGTGGAGCTATCTTTAGAATTAAATGAGTTAATATATGTAATGTGCTTAAACAGGATGAGGCATACAATCCATTGCCTTCCCCCCTCCCCTTTCTCCTTAAGAATTGTTGTCACCACCACCATCATCAGAATCATCCTCATTGTATCCCATTTGTAGTTGGTGAAGCTGCGGGCATAACAGGTAGATCACAGTTCGAGTTCATTTCTTATTCACCTTGCAGAGAAAGAGAACATGATGAGCAGGGCGTGGAAGTTTGTGTGCCTTCAGCTGGAGGTGGTATCTCCTCCATTCACACTCCTTGTGTTAGAACTTACTGTTGTGGCCCCACCTGGTTGCACATGGAGCTGAGAAGTTAAACAGCTGCTACCCAGCAACAGTGGTCTGCTGTGGAAATTTGAGGGTATATGTTGTAAGTCAGCCATCTCCACCACATGGATGAGACAGGATGAGTGTGTAAAAACAAGAGTAAAGACCAAAGTAGATGAGGAAAAATGTTACGCTTTTGTGGGCCATCCACAGATGGGCATTTTGAGGTTTGATGTGAGGCACAAAGTAGGGAAAGAGAAAATAGAAGGAAAAAGAAGAAGAAGAATGTGCAAGAATGTACATCGTTGGTCAGGTTTAGTGTGTCTGGTGTGTTATTGAGAAATCCAGCAGGAAATGTATCCTGTTTCTAAACTCAGGCAAAGGGACAGATTGGGTTGCAGACATTATGTCACCAACTCCCAGATGGCAGGTAAAACCATGATCATGAATATGATGTCCAAAGAGAGCAAAGGGTCACAATTTGCTGCCATGGCATTAAAGACCTGGATTAGGAAAGGAGCCAAGAGAGGAGAAGGGGGTCAAGATGTGACAGAGCAGTAGAAAGATGGTGGCCAAGAGCTAAAGGAATGGAGGGTTACAAAAAGGAAGACATTTTTGCCATGTCAGAGGCAGAAGTAAAATCCAGAGTGGAAAGGGCTGACATTTCTTTTAAAATGGTAGTTAGGAAATCATCAGATAACTGAGCAAAAGTTCTTTTAGTGGAGCGTTAGCATCACCAACTCAATGGATATGAATCTGAACAAACTCTGGAAAATGGTGAAGGACAGAGGAGCCTGGAGGGCTTCAATTCATGGGGTCACCAAGAGTCAGACTGAACAATACCAGCAAGGACCTGAAAAGATATGGGGAGTAAATGAGAACTTTTGAATCACTCCTGCTGCTAAGTCGCTTCAGTCGTGTCTGACTCTGTGCGACCCCATAGACGGTAGCCCACCAGGCTCCCCCGTCCCTGGGATTCTCCAGGCAAGAACACTGGAGTGGGTTGCCATTTCCATCACTAACACACAAAAAATGCTTCTTCAAGCATAAAAGCATAGTGGTCTTCATCATATACATCATTTCTGAATTTTGTTGTTGATTTTGTTTTACTTTTTAAAATTGTTTCCTTTTTGTTCATCATAGGCCTTCTAAAAAGGCTTTTCCTCTAAACCTTTAAACTTGATGTGTCTAGAGCCTAGAGTTTAGCACACTACTGTACTTAATTATATGGAGAATCCATAGAAAATCAGACATTTAAAATATAACCAGATCTAAAAAACGCTAAAGATAAAAATCTGAGTTTCATGTCTTAAAGGAGAGGTTGATATAGAATCAGTTTATAAAGTCCCCTTTTTTTTGCTTAAAATCTTGAAAAGTTGGTCTTGACAACTTTGTATACACCTTGGCTCTGTGTAGTCGATTCACATTTTTTATACTTCCCTAAGCACTTGCTGTATCTAAGACATGGTACATGGTCCAGTAATTCCGATAACACTTCTGATAATTTTGGCACAAGTTGAACTTTGCTGTCACTGAGCTCATGAGGTTACTACGTTAGATATGTTGTACTGAACTGTCTGATATGTGCAGTGACCTTCTTAAAACCTAGTAAATTTTCTAACATAAGATAGATTTAAATGTTCACCCTGAAAAGAAAATATGAAAGGTATTATTGTTATTTTCTGGACATTTAAATATTCTGGTCATGAGAAATGTAGTTGTCAGCATTGCTGAGATTTCTTTTTATTTGCAAACTTGCCCCTGTTAGTGTTTCTAGAACAAGAGAGCACTCTGGTGAAATAATCAATTCTGTTAAGGAAGAATAACACCTGTCAAGGAAGATTTCAGGTGTATTATCTTTCCCAAAATACTTTTTCCTTGAGTCCATTTCCCTTTTTTAAAAAGCCAAATGTTATTCTCGAAATAAATCTGAATCTTCTGTATTTGCAACATGTGCCCAAACTTACTTGATAAGGAAACAGAAAGAATGGCATTTTGTAAAGGACTCGCTTTCTCTCAGTTGAGTAGTCTAGCCCATCTTTCTGACTAAATGACAAGCTGAGATGATAGGCATTTTGAAAGGTCAGCAGCTGAATAAATGTATTAAATATTTATTATCACACCAGTGCAAACTAGGGCTACATTTTATTGTCCTCTGACAGCAAGCCATTTAATACCTTCAATTACAGCCCTGAACATCCTGTTTTACTCATATAAGTCTTCACCACCAGATTGTAAATTCTTTGATGGTAAGATCTATCCACCCTGGTGTCTGATAATGGTTTGATATATGTTTCTAGGATGAATAAGTAAAGATACTACATTGATTATATCACTAGGTGTAAAGGTACAGTCCTTTATATGAGAGTTATTACCATTATTTTCATTTGGAGATCGATATTAAATGACTTCCCTAAGGTTACAGAGCTTTTATGAGAATGGAGGTTCAGCACGTTACATTGGCCTCACATATTTGGACTTTACATTAACAGTCAATATCTACTGTCCAGTAGTACCAACTTTAACTAGAGAGAAATTTTTGCTTAGCATGATGAAATGTTTGAAACATACTTACAATAAAATCTACCCAAAGGCAATTTATCAACAAATTAAAATGGACAAATAACAAGGAAAATTTATATCTTAACAAACAACAAAAAACATGTTTATGAAAAAGTTCTCTCTTCTAGCCACTACAAATATATTTTAATATTTCTGTTTCAGTGAATGCATTCAAATGTTCATATATGTTTACTTTTATAGAAACACAAAATAAACTGATATATGCCAATTTCAGAGGTTTTCCTTTTAAAGCATAGATTGGACAAAATCCAAGTAATGATAAATGAGGAGAGTTATTTGGAGAAAATTGCTTTCTGGGACTTTCTTGAGATTATTTTTAGAATTCATGATATTAGAAGTTTTAAAATAGTAAATTCATGTTGAAAATTAGACTATAGAAAAATTAGCAGAATTGTATCATAGTATGTGTTTCCCAGGAGAAGGCAATGGCACCCCACTCCAGTACTCTTGCCTGGAAAATCCCATGGACGGAGAAGCCTGGTAGGCTGCCGTCCATGGGGTCGTGAAGAGTCGGACACGACTAAGCGACTTCACTTTCACTTTTCACTTTCATGCACTGGAGAAGGAAATGGCAACCCACTCCAGTGTTCTTGCCTGGAGAATCCCAGGGACGGGTAAGCCTGGTGGGCTGCCGTCTATGGGGTCGCACAGAGTTGGACACGACTGAAGCGACTTAGCAGCAGCAGCAGCATGTGTTTCCCATTCACTTCAAATATCTAAAAATATCCTTAAAAAGCACTTGTTAATACTTAAATTTAATTATTTTAAGTTAATATTTAATGTAAATAATTTAAATATTATTTAATTAATACTGAATTTTCAAAAAGAAAATCTATCAGTTCCAGAACCAAAGAGGGGATTCAACTACAGGTTATAGATGAAAACTAACTTTCCAGTGGCTTAAAGGACTTGGGGACATGAACATAGAATATGGTATCTGGAGACTGAAAGTTTTAATCCTGTATAAGAATAGGAGAGCTAGACATGTACAATTTGCATCAGGCCTGGTCCTTTCTAGAGAAATCCCAGAAATTTGTTGTCTGCCCAAGGACTTAGAAAAGGTTAAAGAAAAACAGAAGAGGATCTACCAGCATGAAACCAAAACCCTAAAACTCATGCCATACCACATATAGAATAGTACAAGCTTTAAGAATAACTCTAAAACAACACATTAATATTAAAATTTCTAGAACTTTTAAAACTGAAGGACAGTCATGAAGCCACTGTACATTTATGTTGTTGGGACCCCATGTTATTGGGATCATAATACAGAAAAAGAAAAGCATAAAATAGGCAGGATACTAAATAAGATAATTAAGTTTAACTTCCAGAATGATTATAATTAAAAATAAATATCAGTGAAAAATTTAAACAGATCAGAAGCACAACTGATGGATAAATTGTCAAAAAAGAAATGTAAGCTTGTTCACCAGAATGTGATGCAAAAAGGTAAAGAGAAAAAAATACTAAATAGAAATTGAGGCATTGAGAATAGAGTACATGAATCCAACACTTCTAATGGCAATTCCAAAAATAGAAACAGAGACTACTTGAAGAGATAAAATTGATCATTTTCTGTAATTGAAAAAATATCATGAATCCTCAAGCTATCATAGCATAGAAACAATCACACCCTAATAGCAGGGGGTGACCCAGCACCCAGATTTTGGTTTCCAACAACATTCTCCAATAAAAGGAACCAGGGCTGCTTACAGAAACGACTGACAGCTGATTCTAGGACTGAGTCAAAAAGTATACAAGATAGGTCTGAAGCAACTTATGGTGTTAGAACAGATGGCAGTGTGCAAAAAAAAAATTTTTTTTACGTCTACATGGATAGGAATATGTCAAAGGGACACAGGAGCCAAATGAAAGAGCTCTCCTTGGACAAAGCTGGAGCAATTTGAGCAATAAAATAAACTAGCATTGGTGGTAGTTTGTCACTAAGTCGTGTCCGACTCTTGCGACCCCATGGACTGTAGCCTGCCAGGCTCCTCTGTCCATGGGGTTTTCCAGGCAAGAATACTGGAGCGGCTTGCCATTTCCTTCTCCAGGAGATCTTCCCAACCCAGGAACTGAACCCTGGTCTCCCGCATTGCAAGCAGATTCTTTACCAACTGAGCTTATGAGGGAAGCCCAAACTAGCATTGTATTATGCTAAATAATACAAATTGTAAAATAAATATCCTTGAGTCTATGTTGATATAATTTACTAAATAATATGTAAATGGGAGAGAAAAGAGCAATCTCGTATATGTAAGAACTCTAAATTTATGTAGATTCTCTGCCCGCAAGGAGGGACGTATAGATCTTCACTATGTGGTCTACACATAGTGACTTCCTTCCAAAAAATATTATATGGAAAGGGATAGGAAAAAATATTAAAGTGGAGAAACATGACAAGAACTACATTAGCCAGGTAGACAAAGTCAGCATGACCAGTGACAAGTCAAGTAATAGTATGTACCTTGGTCATGATGTGATGAAAATAACATTTCTATATTATTCCTCCTTTACATCCTTCAGTTCAGTTCAGTCACTCAGTCATGTCCAACTCTGCAACCCCATGAACTGCAGCACGCCAGGCCTCCCTGTCCATCACCAACTCCCGGAGTTCACTCAAACTCACGTCCATCGAGTCCGTGATGCCATCCAGCCATCTCATCCTCTGTCGTCCCCTTCTCCTCCTGCCCCCAATCCCTCCCAGCATCAAAGTCTTTTCCAATGAGTCAACTGTTCGCATGAGGTGGGCAAAGTACTGGAGTTTCAGCTTTAGCATCATTCCTTCCAAAGAAATCCCAGGGCTGGTCTCCTTCAGAATGGACTGGTTGGATCCTTAATCCCATCTAAATTATAAGGGCAGGGGTTGGGAATCAGAGTCCAATAGAAATCCTACAAAATACTTGACCAGTAATGTCTAAATTGTAAAAGTTGTAAAAAATAAGGAGAATCTGAGAAACTGTCCCAATGAAGAGGAACCTAAGGAGACATGACCTTACCAACTGAATAATATGGTTTCCAATAATGGGTCTGGCCATTATCATCACAATTTTATATACTTCATGTGGTAATATTCTGTATGAGAAAAAAAGGTGTTTAAAAATATCTGCCCATGTAAATTTTACTGTCTGAAATCCCAGAGCATACTGAATGTCATCACTTGAAAGAGATGATAAAATGAGTGTGTGCCCACAAATAGAACCTGTAGAATGATTATGTCAAGTTCTGTGTAATGAATCCTGTGTGCAAAGCTATTTTACTCCGGATACAAATTTATATGGGCAAGGATTTCTTTACTGTCAATCTATTACAAAAAAGAATGATGCCACTTTTCAAGTGATGTCACTTTAAGTGGGGACAATGTATTCAGATCCACTGTGGATTAGTCCTATATATTTCCCATGTTTTTTGTTTAATTAAATATTCACTTCTTATGGCTACATCATTTTGCAGATCTTTTCTTCTTTCTAAGACTCTTCCATTTATCATGTTTTAGTTTTAGGTCTTTAGGGCTCTGTCAGCCTTTACTTTTTTAAACTAAAATAAATATTTCATCTGTTTCATATATTGTTTTCTGCCAGCCAGGGTATCTTCAACTTGCTCCTATGAGCACCAATGCTCTTTCCATTCTCATTCTCATTTACTACAGCATATGTGAGATTATCTTTCATTGCATATATCTGTTGACCAGGTGAATAGGTACTGTGTTTGTCATTTTGACTAAATGAAGAAACTGAATGGTTAAAGATAGACAAGACATGCTCAGGAAAATAATGCACCTCTTCCATTTACCATGCTGACTTTCCTAACACCAGTCTGACTGACCATACTCTTAAAGAAGATCTACATTCCTTAGAATTGCAGTCTCTTTTTATTTTTAATTTGTACAACCCATATACCATAGATTAACCCCACCAAAACCCCACCATAGAGCTGTCAGAACTTACACAGGACAGGGTAAAACAGACTCTTAGAGGACACAAACAGAACCTTGTGTGCACCAGGACCCAGGAGAAAGTAGCAGTGATCCCACAACTTGTCCGTGAGTGTCCAGCAGTCTCTGGTGGAGGCGTCGGTCAACAATGGCCTGCCGCATGGTAGGGGGCACTGAGGTGCCCATTATTTTCATTACCTCCTGTTGTTTGGCCTCAGGTCAAACAACAGGGAGAGAACACATTCCTGCCCATCAACAGAAAATAGGATTAAAGATTTACTGAGCATAGCCCAGCTCATCAAAACAAGATCCAGTTTCCCCCTCAGTCAGCCTCTCATTAGGAAGCTTCCAAAGCCTCTTGTTCTTATCCATCAGAGGGCAGACAGAATGAAAACCACAATCACAAGAAACTAACCACACTGATTACATGGACCACAGCCTTGTCTAACTCAATGAAACTATGAGCCATGCTGTGTAGGGCCACCCAAGATGGATGGGTAGTGGTGGAGAATTATGAAAAAACGTGGTCCACTGGAGGAGGGAATGGCAAACCACTTCAGATTCTTGCCTTGAGAACCCCATGAACAGTATGGAAAGGCAAAAAGATAGGACACTGAAAGATGAACTCGCCAGGTCGGTAGATGCCCAATATGCTACTGGAGATCACCAGAGAAATAACTCCAGATAGAATGAAGAGTCGGAGCAACATAAAAACAACACCCAGTAGTGGGTGTGATTGGTGATGGAAGTCAAGTCCAATGCTGTAAAGAACAATATTGCATAGGAATCTGGAATGTTAGGTCCATGAATCAAGGCAAATTGGAAGTGGTCAAACATGAGATGGCAAGAGTGAACATCGACATTTTAGGAATCAGTGAACTACAATGGACTAGAATGGGTGAATTTAACTCACCATTATATCTACTACTGTGGGCAAGACTTCCTTAGAAGAAATGGAGTAACCATCATAGTCAACAAAAAAGTCTGAAATGCAGTACTTGAATGCAATCTCAAAAACGAGAGAATGATCTCTATTCATTTCCAATGTAAATCATTCAACATCACAGTCATCCAAGTCTATGCCCTGACCAGTAATGCTGAAGAAGCTGAAGTTGAACAGTTCTGTGAAGACCTACAAGACCTCCTAGAACTAAAACCCAAAAAGATGTCCTTTTCATTATGTGGTGTGGTGTGATTTAGTTGCTCAGTCATGTCTGACTCTTGCGACCCCAGGGACTGTAGCCTGCCAGGCTCCTCTGTCCATGGGATTCTCCAGGCAAGAATACTGAAGTGGGTTGCCATTTCCTTCTCCAGGGGATCATCCCAACCCAAGAATTGAACCTAGGTCTCCGGCATTGCAGGTAGATTCTTTACCTACTGAACTATGAGGGAAGCCCTTTGATTATAGGGGACTGGAATGCAAAAGTAGGAAGTCAAGAGATACCTGGAATAACAGGCAAATTTTTCATTGGAGTACAAAATGAAGCAGATCAAAGGCTAACAGAATTTTGCCAAGAGAACACATTGGTCATAGCAAATACCCTCTTCCAACAACACAAGAGAAGACTCTACACATGGACATCACCAGATGGTCAACACCGAAATCAGACTGATTATATTCTTTGCAGCCAAAGATGGAGAAGCTCTATACAGTCAGCAAAAACAAGACCAGGAGCTGACTGTGGCTCAGATCATGAACTCCTTGTTGCCAAAATCAGACTTAAGAATGTCGGAAAAACCACTAGACCATTCAGGTATGACCTAAATCAAATCCCTTATGATTATACAGTAGAAGTGAGAAATAGATTCAAGGGATTAGACCTGACAGAGTGCCTGAAGAACTATGGGCAGAAGTTTGTGACACTGTACAAGAGGCAGTGATCAAGACCATCCCCAAGAAAAAGAAATGCAAAAAGGCAAAATGGTTATCTGAGGAGGCCTTACAAATAGCTGAGAAAAGAAGAGAAGCTAAAGGCAAAGGAGAAAAGGAAATATATACCCATTTGAGTGCAGAGTTCCAAAGAATAGCAAGGAGAGATAAGAAAGCCTTCCTCAGTGATCAGTGCAAAGAAATAGAGGAAAATAAATGAATCGGAAAGACAAGAGATCTCTTCAAGAAAATTAGAGATACCAAGGGAATATTTCATGCAAAGGTGGGCACAATAAAGGACAGAAATATAATGGACCTAACAGAAGCAGTAGATATTAAGAGGTGGCAAGAATACACAGAAGAACTATACAAAAAGGATCTTCATGACCCAGATAACCACAAGAGTATGATCACTCACCTAGAGTCAGATATCCTGGAATGCAAAGTCAAGTGGGCCTTAGGAAGCATCACTACAAACAAAGCTAGTGGAGGTGATGGAATTCCAGTTGAGCTATTTCAAATCCTGAAAGATGATGCTCTTAAAGTGCTACACTCAGTATGACAGCAAATTTGGAAAACTCAGCAGTGGCCACAGGACTGGAAAAGGTCAGTTTTCATTCCAATTCCAAAGAAAAGCAATGCCAAAGAATGTTCAAACTACTGCATAATTGCACTCATCTCACACACTAGTAAAGTAATGCTCAAAATTATCCAAGCCAGGCTTCAACAGTACATGAACCATGAAATTCCAGGTGTTCTAGCTGGATTTAGAAAAGACAGAGGAACCAGAGATCAAATTGCAAATATCCGTTGGATCATCGAAAAAGCAAGAGAGTTCCAGAAATACCTCTACTTCTGCTTTATTGACTACACCAAAGCCTTTGACTGTGTGAATTACAACAAACTGTGGAAAAGTCTTAAAGAGTTGGGAATACCAGACCACCTCACCTGCCTCCTGAGAAATCTGTATGCAGGTCAAGAAGCAAGTTAGATCTTTACATGGAACAACAGACTAGTAAACCTGGAAAGGAGTACATTAAGGCTGTACATTGTCACCCTGCTTATTTAACTTATATGAAGAGTACATCATGAGAAATGCTGGGCTGCATGAAGCACAAATTGGAATTGAGATTGCCAGGAGAAATATCAATAACCTCAGATATGCAGATGACACCACCCTTATGGCAGAAAGTGAAGAAGAACTAAAGAGCCTCTTGACAAAAGTGAAAGAGAAGAGTGAAAAAGTTGGCTTAAAACTCAACACTCAGAAAACTAAGATCATGGCATTTGGTCCCATCAATTCATGGCAAATACATGAGGAAATGATGGAAACAGTGAGAGACTTTATATCTTGGACTGCAAAATCACTGCAGATGGTGACTGCAGCCATGGAATTAAAAGATGCTTGCTCCTTGGAAGAAAAGCTAAGATCAACCTAGACAGCATATTAAAAAGCAGAGACATTCCTTTGCCAAGAAAGATCTGTCTAGTGAAGGCTATGGTTTTTCCAGTAGTCAGGTATGGATGTGAGAGTTGGACCATAAAGAAAGCTGAGTGTCGAAGAATTGATGCTTTTGAACTGTGGTGTTGGAGAAGACTCTTGAGAGTCTCTTGGACTGTAAGATCTAACCATTCAATTCTAAAGGAAATCAGTCCTGAATATTCATTGGAAGGATTCATGCTGAAGCTGAAACTCCTGATTCAAAGAACTGACTCATTAGAAAAGACCCTGATGCTGAGAAAGACTGAAGATGGGAGGAGAAGGGGACGACAGGGAATGAGATGGTTGAATGGCATCACCGACTCTATAGACATGAGTTTGAGTAGGCTCCGGGAGTTGGTCATGGACAGGGAACCCTGGCATCCTGCAGTCCATGGGGCTGCAAAGAGTCAGACATGACTTAGTGACTGAACTGTACCATAGGTTCTCTGGTCTATGCCAATTTACTATAATTATACTATAATTCACTATACTATGATTTTTCTCTTTTTTTTTTTTTCTATTCTATATTGTTAAGGAAATAAGCCTCATTTAGAGATGGTCTCTCTTGATCATTTTTTTAAAACTAAAGAACCAGTTATTTAGATTATAAATTAAACACATTTCCTCTGTGGAGTAATTATATAACTGCACAGCCTATGGCATAGAAAAATAAAATAATCTCTAGTGCATAGACTTGCATACTGAACAGTGTCTGCATACCTTTCTGGGTTAATAGTAAGTTCTCACTAATGTTAATTAAAATTATGTGGCAAAGATTCCAGATCACTCAAAGAACATAACCTTTAATTCTTCATTTTACTGATATCCACTTCTAAATATTGGCTTTTATTTAGGTTTCCTCTCTTCAATCTTATACTTAGACTCCATTTTGCTGGTAAATTGTTTCTGGAAATTATTCAGGTTTTAACTGTTGTATTTTGGAAATGACTCAAAGACTATGGAAATGCACTTTTATGAAATCTGCAGAGATTTACTATTTTCCTTCATGAAAATACTGCCTATTTTTGAGTAACTTACTGCCACCACAGTCACACTGGTCCAATCCCATAGTAATCTCTATAACAAAGGAATTGTTGAGGTTTATTTAATTTATTGAATTTGATAACAATTGTTTTAGACCTTTAATGTATATAATTTTGAAGCTATAAAGTATTATCATTAGACTTTGTGTCAGTTGAAATTGTATGCAAACATGTGAATTGCTTGGAAAATTCTATGTCGATTTGCTTTTTAATTTTTTTTTCATTTATTTTTGGCTGAGCTGAGTCTTTGTGGCTGCCTGAGCTTTCTCTTGTTGCAGAGAGCCAGCTTCTCACTGTGTTGGCCTCTCTTGTTTCCAAGCACAGGCTCTATAGAGTATGGACTCAGTATCTGTGGCACATAGACTTAGCTGTTCCATGTTATGTGGGATCTTCCCCAAACCAGGGATCAAACCCGTGTCCCTTGCATTTTCCAGCAAATTCTTATCATTGGGCCACCAGGGAAGTCCATCAATCTGCTTTTCTAAGTCACCTTTAGATGATACCATTATGCCTTCAATTATTATAACTAGCATTTATAAAGCACAAATTGTATATTGAGTGCTGTATTAGGCCAAAAAAAATCCTGTGTCAAAAAAGCTTGGAGTCTATAAGGACAGACAGATGTGTAAACAGCTCTTATACAAGGTGGTAAGCATTTAATATAGAAACAAAAGTGCTCTTAGGCAGCATGAAATAGGGAGTGTCCAACCTGAGGCATGGATGGCAAAGGGAAGGTGAGACCAGAGTAGAGAAAAAAGTTGTTTCCTTCGGTCTTAAGATTGAACAGACCACCAGGACCAAAAGAGGGAATGATCAGTATAGGCAAAGGAAGAAATATTTATAAGGACATGGCAAGACACAGAGCAAGTGGCATCTCAGAGAAGCCCTCAGTCCTAGGATAGAGTTTAGCTGCAGGTGCTTCAGAGAAGAGTTGCACCTGGAAAACTAAGCTGAAACCAAAAATCAAAAGATTTTAATGCCTTGATTGGGAGTTTGGGTTTATGTAATAGACAGTGGTCAGCCCTTGATTGCTTAAAATATATTTTCACAGGGAAGTTTCTATTACTTGCTGAACAGTTCCAGATGTGACTGAGAGATGGAGAGTCATCTAAAGTCTATCCTGGGCAATGATTCAAATCTTGAACTTATCTAACACTGTGGGATCTATAAAACAACTAAAGGGAGCATTGAAGTATAATGAAACTATTACCAAATGATGTTTGTGATTGTTATTTTGTTTTTCTCCAGTGGGAGAGACTTCTGAGATTTGCCCAGAGGCCACTGATTTTTTGTGCCACAACAAGAAGTGTATTGCATCCCACCTTGTCTGTGACTATAAACCAGACTGCTCTGATGGGTCTGATGAAGCTCACTGTGGTAAGTGTGATTGCCTGTTCTAATACTGCCAGTTCAGCACAGAGTTTCACTTTATTAGTAGAGTAACTTATTGACATTGGTGAGTGAGAAGAAATATTCTTTTCATGCACTAGAGTAGACTTAGAATAGCCAAAAGATTTTTCCAACTTCTCTCTGAAGATATTTAAATAGAAGCCCTACCATCGTTTTTATCCCCATACTAGAAACTGCAGCAAATCTATAGCAAATGATGTGACAAAAGTTTTCCATTATGTCATTGTATAGAACTGTGTGCAGAGTCAGAATTCAAATTATCAGAAATTGAAATAGCAGTCTACATTTCTTCATCAATTCTCATTACTGTTTTCACTCCTCCACCCACCCAATGGCTGATTTTATACATGAGGCAAAAAATGAGCACCTTGAATAAATACTAGTTTAATGATTAATTTTATTAATTACATTGCACTGGAAAAAGAATACATGAGCCACATTTTTTTAAAATTCAAACTTTAATTCAAATGATTTTTAAAGTCATATATAAAGCCAAGTATGTAATTTTAAAACATGAACACATACTTAAATCCAAAGAATTTTTTTTCATATATCTTACTGATGAGAACTCATATACCACACAGGCTGCCTGTTGCAATTAGCATTTGCTGTGTAACAAAGTACCCTAAGAGTTAGTGGTCCAAACAACTTTCATTTGGTTTGCAATTTTGTGGGTCTGTAACTTGGGAAGGAATCAGTGAGGCAGTTTGTCTCAGATCCACATGGCTCAAACTGGGACATCCAGATGTGGAGGAGCACTTCCAAGATGGTGGTATCTCTTATTTATTTGGCACGTGTGTGCTCTTTGGTTTCTCTGTATGGATCAGCATGGAATCAACCTCTAGGGCAATTAGTATGGCTTGGACTATCACAGGTTAGTCAGACATCTTTCACGGGGTTGGCCTTTACCATGTATTGACTGAAAAAACGAATGCTTAACATGAAAGTTGAGAATTGTGTTTTCTTTGGAGGACTCTGATGACTCAGATGATAAGGAATCTGCCTGCAATGAGAGAGACCAGGGTTCTATCCCTGGAGAAGGGAATGGCAACCCTCTCTGGTATTCTTGATTGGAGAATCCCATGGACAGAGGAGCCTTGGAGCTACAGTCCATAGGGCCACACAGAGTCGAACACAACTGGGTGACTAACACCACCACTGCTACTACTATTACTACTGAAAACTACTACTACTGCTACTACTACTTGGAGGACTCAAGCCTACAAGACAGCCTCTCAGATAGCTCTAAGGGAGTGTTCCCAAGAGGTCCAGAAAGAGCCAGATTATATAGAAATTTTGCAACAAAGACCAGTTAGTCCAGACATCAAAAGATTACTGTTGATTAAAGAAAACCTGATATCTTAAGGAACTTAGTGCTTCTCTGTGTATGGGAAGATGCAAGATGGGCTCACTGAAATCATTCTTTTGGTATCCATCTCAGCTATCTAGGGTGGCACCCTCGTTTTTCCCATGCTGAGTCCCCTCAGGCTACACTGTTGTGGTGGCTTCAGTGGCTGAGGGCTTGATGGCAGGCATCCTGCTGTTTCTACCCTGAGTTCCCTCAGGGCTCACTATGGGGGAGGAGGTAGTGGCTGATAATTACAACATCCTTTGTTTACTGACATGGCAGGCAACATTTTTCATTTCACACATGTGAATGTTCCAAGAGCAAGCATTCTAAGAGTCTGTGGAAAAATAGCAAGTGTATTTATGATTTCACCTTAGAAGTTTCAGAATGTCCCTCCTGGCTCTTCCTAATGGTCATACAGATAACAAAGACTAGGTTCAAAGGGAGGAAGAGCGTAGACTCCACTTCTCAATGGGAAAACATCATACATGCACTGGGAAGGAGTACTACTCAAGCCGTGGTTAAGTGTTTTTTATTTTTAGCTCAGTATTGTTTTTAGGATGGTACAGTGACAATGCTTCTGCAGTGTTCATTTCTCCTTTTTGCATCCCTTATTTTTTAAATTGTGGTAAAATATATGTGCAATAAAATGTACTATTCTTGCCTTTCAATGTTACGGTTCAGGGGCAGTAAGTATATTTGCATTGTTGTGCAGCCAACATCACCACCTATAATCAGAACTTTTTTATCTTGAAAAACTAAAACTCTATGCAAATTAAGCAATAGCCCTTCCTTCTCCCTAACTCACAGCCCCCAACCACCACCCTTCTAATTTTTTCTATGCATTTGATGACTCTAGGTACCTCATATAAGTGGAATCACAGTATTTGTCCTTTTGTGACTGGCTTATTTTAGTTAGCATATTATTGTTAACATTCACTCCATCTTTTCATTTTAAATTAAGCATAAAAACAGTGTAAATGGTTGATACTTTTAAAAACTGTACCTCTAATACTACAATATATAATCTTAATTTTATAAAATATTGTTTCCTCTATAATGTATATATTCTCCAATGAAATTCATAATATATTAACTAATAGTTCCTAGTATTATTTTTTACTTCTTTTACATGAATCAAATATATATGTACACACACATATGTATATTTTACATTGACTGTAAGGAATTGATTTCAATGGAGTTCTTAAACAGTGCTCTGAAACATTTTGAAGTCACCATTTTCCCCACAAGACATGACAAGTAGAGCTTTAATAATCACCAGTAAAAACATCAAAAACTTGAAAAAGTTTAAGAAGGTTCTAAAGGAAAAATAATAAGAATATAGTGATAGTGATATACATAATCCAATGCAACGAGGGACAGCTGTTACATGCATATAGAAAATTTATTACAGATAGTAAATTATCTTTCTCTCATGTAAACATATACATATATTGAAAATGTTTACATAAAAATTAAACTCCTCCAATTATTCCTATCCCTAAACTGAACTAGGAACCACCTTCTAAACACTTCAGTTCAGTTCAGTTGTTCAGTCGTGTCTGACTCTTTGTGACCCCATGGACTGCAGCACGCCAGGACTCCCTGTCCATCACCAACTCCCAGAGTTTACTCAAACTCATGTCCATTGAGTTGGTGATGCCATCCAACCATCTCATCCTCTGTCTTCTCCTTCTCCTCCTGCTTTCAATCTTTCCTAGCATCAGGGTCTTTGCCAATGAGTCAGTTCTTCACATCAGGTGGCCAAAGTATTGGAGTTTCAGCTTCAACATCAGTCCTTCCAATGAACAGCCAGGTCTGATCTCCTTTAGGATTGACTGGTTGGATCTCCTTGCAGTCCAAGGGACTCTCAAGAGTCTTCTCCAACACCACAGTTCAAAAGCAGCAATTCTTCAGCACTCAGCTTTCTTTATGGTCCAACTCTCATATCCATACTACTGGAAAAACCATAGCCTTGACTAGATGGCTACTTTGCCAACAAAGTAACGTCTCTGCTTTTTAATATGCTGTCTAGGTTGGTCATAACTTTTCTTCCAAGGAGCAATTGTCTTTTAATTTCATGGCTGCAATCATCATCTGCAGTGATTTTGGAGCCCCCAAAATAAAGTCAGCTACAGTTTCCACTGTTTCCCCATCTATTTGCCATGAAGTGTTGGGACTGGATGCCATGATCTTAGTTTTCTGAATGTTGAGCTTTAAGCCAACTTTTTCACTCTCCTCTTTCACTTTCATCAAGAGGCTCTGTAGTTCTTCACTTTCTGCCAAAAGGGTGGTGTCATCTTCATATCTAGGGTTATTGATATTTCTCCTGGCAATCTTGATTCCAGCTTGTGCTTCATCCAGCCCAGTGTTTCTCTTGATGTACTCTGTATATAAGTTAAATAAACAGGGTGACAGTATACAGCCTTGACGTACTCCTTTTCCTCTTTGGAACCAGTCTGTTGTTCCATGTCCAGTTCTAACTGTTGCTTCCTGACCTGCATACAGATTTCTCAAGTGGCAGGTCAGGCGGTCTGGTATTGCCATCTCTTTCAGAATTTTGCACAGTTTACTATGATGCCAAAGTCAAAGGCTTTGGCATAGTCAATAAAGCAGAAATAGTTGTTTTTCTGGAACTCTCTTGCTTTTCCAGTGATCCAGTGGATGTTGGCAGTTTGATTTCTGGTTCCTCTGCCTTTTCTAAAACTAGCTTGAACATCTAGAAGTTCATGGTTCACGTATTGGGTATATGAAAATGAATAAGACATTGTATTAGGTTTCAGAAATTGGCTTTCTACTATGGAAAAGCAATTAGAGGTGAAAATATATTAAAATATGAAGTTCTTTGCTTTTTAAAAAGTTTATAAATGAAAAAATCTCTGGTTATATTCTTTAAATGTAACAGGTACTTTCAGGAATAAAGTTACCACCAGTTATTTGGGGAGTATATATGAAGAATAATGTGTATGTGTGAGTACATCTGTAGACAAATTATAAAAATAGACTTTAAACATTAGAAAGAGTTTCAAATCCTTTGGTTTTTCATGTGTGAATACTGCCTCTGCTCTTTTTGTTTCATTTATTTTTCTTTTCAGAGAACCTTACATGATTTTTATTTTTCCCATAGCTGTTTGAGGTACTGATGTAAAACACACAAAGGCATTTTTGATTTTCAAAAACTGAAGTCCATTATATATGAACTTCATATATATATATTATATATGAAGTCCATATCTGTTAGTGTTACCCATGACTTTGATGGACAACACTGGGAAATATTTGAGTTCATTAAGCTAAAACAATATGTTGAGAAGTGAGTAGCCACTTTTCTTAAAACATCTTGATAGATTTTGTTCATATCCAAAAGGAACATTGCGAAGCACATAGGGATATTCAGGTGACTTTTTTGATTCTGTGAAGGCTTCCCTGTGACTCACATGATAAAGAATCTGCCTGCAATGCAGGAGACCCAAGTTCAATCCCTAGGTTGGGAAGATCCCCTTAAGAAGGGCACAACAACTCACTCCAATATTCTTCCCTGGAGAATTCCTTGGACAGACGAGCCTGGTAGGTCATAAAGAGTCAGATATGACTGAGCAACCAGCACTGATGCTTCAGATTGACTCCCTCAATATTTTATATTTTATATTGCTGATCTTTTGGATGTAGTAGAGACATCAGCATTGGATTCCTGCAGGCAAAGAATCTACTGTGGATAATGGAACATTTTCAAAGTGACCTTTGAAGAAATAAGGAAAGAATTGACCTTTGAGATTATTAAACTGAAGTCTTCGTTTTTACTTTGAGCATCATTTCTTGGGCAATTATTTAAATTCTTAGAGACTCACTTTTCTTATCTATACAGTAGATATATCATACAGAGTGCTTTGAGAATTAAATGAAATAAAGTAAAGGATATATTTGTTCAGTCTTTGAGGATTAATGTTAGCTTCTTTCATAATGTTGTTTTTATATTCTCTTGAAATTTGTCAGTCATTTTGAATACCTTATTTACATGTCCTTTATACTCATCAGACAATAAATGCAGCTATTCCTTATGACTAAATGTTGACTGTAGGTTATGAGCAAAGATAAATCTTTCTTTTGCATCTCTACTTCTTGTTGCAAAAATGCATAGTTGATAGGAAAGGAGAGCAATTCTTTTTAAAAGAAACAGTTACATTAGAAAAGATGTCTTCCCCTCCCCCTCCCCCCGACCCCCGTGGAAGGAAGATATTACTTGAAAAATGTATTAAGAGTGCTTCATATTCTAAGCTGGGGAAGCAGAGAATGGGATGGCTACTTTCTCTCCTGTCTTTTACAGTGATGAGCATCATTATCAACAGTCTTTCCCACTGTACCCAGATTCTCCAAAATTCTTTTGAATGCAACTTTCCAAGAAGTCATGTCACAATGAGGAGAAATTATTTAATAGTCCTATGTTATGTATTGTTGTGTTAGTCATTCTAGTTGTGTCCGACTCTTTGTGACCCCAAGGACTGTAGCCAACCAGGCTCCTCTGTCCATGAATTTCTCCAGGCAATACTTGAGTGAGTTGCCATGCCCTTCTTCAGGGGATCTTCCCGATCCAGGGATAGAACCTGGTTCTCCCACCTTGCAAGCAGACTCTTTACCGAGGGAACCACCAGGGAAGCCCATGTTATATATTATGGTGTTGCCAAATAAGGTGGCTACGTGGATGTGAGAATTAAAAATAATTAATGATGGAGCCATCTGTTTAACATAAGTAGTGAGTTGATTAATGTTTGTACTGACCATACAACCATATGGCTGAATATTGTACCAATGGAAAAATGCCAGTTGTTTAAGAGTATTAGTAATGCTTTGAATCAATTCAAGGAATCATGATAAAGTTCACAATTTGGAAATTATTTTTTCTAAAGCTGTAGCCATTTCAAAACTATTGATACATATTAATCATCAAGAAATATTACAAATTGTTCATATCATCTATCATTCAATAATTAGTGTGGAATCATTATGGCTTATGTAATGCAGTTAATAATAATACCTGATCACGTGGAAATGTTTATAGTAATTCAGTGGTGGTTGTTGTTCAGTCACTGTGTTTGACTCTGCAACCCCATGGACTGTAGCACACCAGGCTGCAGTGGTAAATAATTAGGGTGACGATGCAAAACCAAGAAGTAATAAGTTGTTAAATAAATAGTAACAATTATAATTACTGTTGTAAAACACCCCCCAACCGTTGAGAATGGACATGATCTGGAAAGAGAAAGATAAGACCTAGGTTGAACTTTCAAGGAAAAGTATTATTTGCTAGATGGAATGGAGCAAAGAAGGTAAATTAATACAGTTGTAGAGAAATTTGAACCTTGACAGGTTTAGACTGCAGAGCAATCTCTGCTACTTGCTTATCCATGTTTTTGTTAAAAAACAGAATTCCAGTTTTACTTGGGGAAGCATTATAACCAGCCACAGATAATATCTTCTGCAGTTTCTTTGTAGCCACCAGAGGCCCATGAGATATACATGGGAACTGGGGGAAAGAATCACTTTCAAAAAGAAAAAGTGACAGAATGGGCAAAAAGCTTTTCTCTTCTTTCTTCTCCCATTGCTTTCAATGCCGTGAATATTTGTGGCTCTGGGAAGTACAGCATCATCTTGCAAACGTGAAGGAACATGAGGATGACAAGATGACAGTAAGGAAGGATGGAAGATGTGTGCTTGACAGTGTGCTTCACACTGCACACTGGAACTACAATCACAGTGCTCCAGTACTTCGGCCACCTGATGCAAGGAGCTAACTCACTGGAAAAGGCCTTGATCCTGGGAAAGACTGACGGCAAAAGGATAAGGGGGCAGCAGAGGATAAGATGGTTACATAGCATCACTGATTCAATTGAAATGAGTTTAAGCAAACACTGGGAGATAAGTGAGGGACAGGACAGCCTAGTGTGCTGCTGTTCATGGGGTCACAAAGAGTCAGACATGACTTAGTGACTGAACAACAACAGGATGCCAAGCTTATACTGACACCTTCCTGACCTATTGTTAACTGGGATAAATGAATTCTTGTCTATTTATGCTATTCTTTGAGCTTTCAGTACCTGAAACTAAATGCACCTGCCTCTTGAGAAATCTGTATGCAGGCCAGGAAGCAACAGTTAGAACTGGACATGGAACAACAGACTGGTTCCAAGTAGGAAAAGGAGTACATCAAGGCTGTATATTGTCACCCTGCTTATTTAACTTCTATGCAGAGTACATCATGAGAAACGCTGGACTGGAAGAAACACAGCTGGAATCAAGATTGCCGGGAGAAATATGAGTCACCTCAGATATGCAGATGACACCACCCTTATGGCAGAAAGTGAAGAGGAACTAAAGAGCCTCTTGATGAAAGTGAAAGAGGAGTGAAAAAGTTGGCTTAAAGTTCAACATTCAGAAAATGAAGATCATGGCATCCAGTCCTATCACTCCATGGGAAATAGATGGAGAAACAGTGGAAACAGTGTCAGACTTTATTTTTCTGGGCTCAAAAATTATTGCAGATGGTGACTGCAGCCATGAAATTAGAAGACACTTACTCCTTGGAAGAAAAGTTATAACCAACCTAGATAGCATATTCAAAAGNATGACCCTGTATGCGAGACAACAAAAGAGACTCAGATGTGTAGAGTGGACTTTTGGAGTCTGGGGGAGAGGGAGAGGGAGAGGGTGGGATGAGATGGGAGAATGGCATTAAAACATGTATAGTATCATGTAAGAAACGAATCGCCAGTCTATGTCTGATGCAGGGTGCAGGATGCTTGGGGCTGGTGCAAGGGGAGGACCCAGAGAGATGCTATGCAGTGGGAGGTGGGAGGGGATTCACGTTTGGGAACGCGTGTACACTCGTATGGCAAAACCAATACAGTATTGTAAAGTAAACTAAAGTTAAAATAAAAAATAAAATTTGATTAGAGGATACAGTATACTTCAGATCAATGGGAAAAGGAAGAATGGGATAATAAAATAATATAATAATAATAGGCACAGAGATTATGATTAAGTACTTGGAAAGAAAATCCATAGACTCCATAAAAAGACACATCTTGCTTTATTGCACTTAGTAGATATTGCATTTTTTACAAATTGAAGATTTGTGGCAACCCTGCATTGAACAAGTCTATTGGCACCATTTTTCCAACAGTATTTGCTCCCTTTGTGTCTGTGTCACATTTTAATAGTCCTAATAATTTTTCAAAGTTTTCTGTTATTACTGTATTTGTTATGGTGATCTGTGATCAGTTATATTTGATGCTACTATTGTAATTGTTTTGGGGAACCATGAACTATGCCCATAAAAAATGTGGTGAACTTAATCGATAAAAAAAAAAAAAGTATAGAACTGTATGCCCTCCATAATTCTTTAAGTTCTGCCTTCTTCAGATAATGAACGGTCTTATAAAGTCAGCTCCCCTTACACATCTTTGCAATGATATCCTGAGAAAGAACAGATAGATTTTCTTCCTTTTGACTTATTTTTAAGAATAAATAAACATTTTCCTAGTTGTCAGTTTTCCTAATAAGTCTCATTGTCAGAAATGTATCCCAAGACTGTCTTAAACCAGTGAAGACAAGGGAAATTTGAACATTGCATCATGATTGCTTAGATAAACTGTGAGGTACCTCTGGAACTATGATAGCAGCTATTTGACTCTTCAGACACTTTTGACTCTTCAGACACTCTTCATAAAACTTAAGTTCTTCACTCTTAATAAAACTGCAGTTATGTCCTGAACAAGAGAGGAAAGGAAGGACTGACAAGTAGCATCCAATTGCTAGAGAGAGTAGGCAAAAAACAAGAGTAGTTTAACATAAAAGTTGAAAAAAATGTCAATTTTATTCAAGAGATAATTTACTGAAAAATTTTGTAGAGACAGTTTGAAGACAAGACAGATTTCAGCCTTAAAAAAATTACATCAACAGAAAGGTTATTGTACTCAGGACTACAAGTCTTGAGGGCATTTTCAAATAATGTGAACACCTGAGTATTTTGAGCAAGGGAAATAACAGAAGAGAAGTCTGAAAGATGATTGATGGAGTTTGAGTTTATAAGGTTGATAGAACGAAGGTTACAATAAAGAAAGAGGCTTCTTAACTCAGCAGCTTAAACCAATAGAACTAGAACAGGGACTATGGGGCTGCAAAAAAAAGGAGTGAATGAAATTCTTGAAGGGAGATTATACAGATGTTGGTAGATTAGATATGTAAATAAGAATGCAAAGTCAAAAGATAACTTCAAAGTTTGAATCTTTAGAAAGAGAAGATTCATGCTATGATATATATCAATCTCAGAGAAGAACCCATTTGGAGGGATCAGTGATGAGTTCATTTTAGGATTGTTGGCTTTGACATGACAATTGCATATTCCAAGTAGAATATTCAACAAACATTTGTAGAAAAACACCTGCATTTTATTGTGTCTGTGGATTTGTAGATCATTTGCACAAAAGTATGAAAGCAATGGGGAAGAATGGATGAAGGTATACAGAATGAGACTTTTAAATTTTATGTGATTTTTTTTTTTTTTTTAACATGAGGGGCATCCTAGCTACCTCTGCAAGGTTAGAAAGGAATTAGTAGAGAATGTGTGTTTGAAAGATGTGGAAACTTTGTGTAACTTTGAAATAAATGAAGCCTTGGAATGCTAATAGCAGTGCTTGATAAACAATTGATTAGCAAGATTAGCCCTAGAAAAGGGAAAAGCAAAAGTGACATAATTTGAGTTAGAGAGGCTGAAATGTAACAGAATGAATCCTGATCATGTAGATATCTTAAGAGTCAAATATGAAGTTTAATATTAAATAGAGTAGAAGAATTAAGGCAAGGGTGATCACAGAGAATAAAAAAAGGATGTAGAATAATTATTGTTACAGAAATACAGTAGAACCTGTATGTGACTTCATTCTAATAAACACACAATGGCTGTCTTTTCTGTAACCTTGGAAGATTCTGGATGTTTGCAGTTGATTAGCTAAACACTTGGAGAAACAAATTCCTCACTTTTATCCATATTGCATAAGTATGATATATATCTATCTATATCACATAATCCTGGCATGTAAACATAAAAAGGATATACAAAGCCCATAAATAAACATGTAAGAATCAATGGATCATAAGTCATGGAGAATAAATGAAAGAAATGTACATAATTAAAAATGATTCTAGTTTATAGAAATAAGATGCAATCATGCCAGAGAAGTAAAAGGCTGATATTTTATGAAAATACTGTCAGAGATTCAGAAAGTTTTCTATAAAACTAGTAAAGCTTTGAATACCTAATGTTTGGCATCCATTTTAACAGCAAGTTTTCCTGTGACAATGTGTCTGTACATGCTCATAATAGTTTTATGTTAAGAAAAAGTTTTGAACGAGAAACCACCTGGAGAAGTGTTAAAATAATACAAATTTCATCTTTCAAAAAAGAAAAAAAAAGTCAATGACAATCTCAGTTGATTCATACTGATTAAACCATCCAATAATTCATTCTGTCTCTGTAACACAGTTTTTACAGTGAATGCTCAAAAATAATAACTGCTATGCAAAAAGAAAATTAAAGAAAAATGAAAGCAGATATCAGTGTGTTATGATGGCACTTTTCACAGATGACTAGCTAGTAGACAATCAGTTATTACCTAGTAATTTTTCTCATTGTGAACAACTTAATATTTTAATGAGTTACCAATCAACACTTTTAGAAGAGAAGTTCTTTCATTATTTAATGACTGGCTCTGAAATGTTTATGTGGATGATGGGTATGGTAGCAGAGAGGGTTTGCATCCTGTACTGTTTACTACTTCTCCCAAAGGCAACTTTTCTTTAATTATTGACTTTTCCTCTCTAATGGTCCTTGCTGTTCAAGCACTACAGTGGACAGAGGGACTAAATTAATCATCCAGACAACTGGAAATATTGAATTATTTGACCTGAATTATCTGCATTATCATAATGTTATATTCATTATTCATGTATCTATCATCTAAAATGTATCTATCATCTAAAATGTTACTAGTCAATTTGTGTAAATCCTTAATGGCTAAATGACAGTATTCATGCACTTCTAGATTCTGTGATAAAAAACACTTCAGTGTACAACTGATATCTCCAGTGAATACAAATGCCATGATTCTTTAAATTTTTAAATAGAATATGAACATAATAATTTTAAACCATCACAAATGAAGTATAATATCAAATGTGACATACATTTCCAGAACACTCCATTAATATTTTTGTTTCCTTAGGCCAATATACAGGCACAGCAGGAAGCTGCAATTTTGAAACAACTTCAGGAAACTGGACCACAGCTTGCCATCTAACTCAAGATTCTCAAGATGACTTGGATTGGGCCATTGGCAGTAGAATTCCTACAGAAGCATTGAGTCCAGACCCTGACCACACACCAGGTAAATCTAGGAGAGATAGCCAGGCCAAAGAGTCCACTGGGTGGTAACCTGCTTTAACTATTTGAGTGAACATCAGAGTGCCTTCCTTGTGTCTTTGTGGAGATAGAACTCAGTAACCTTTATGAAAAGAGTTCCTTCTGGTTATCCCCTGAATTATTTAACAGACCTAGAACTGATATTGCTACAACAAAGCAATCCATGACTCATATTTTAAGAAACTCAGATTTTATTTATGGTCCCCTAAAGGCCCAGGGCTTCTCTGGTGGCTCTCTGGTAAAGAATCCACCTACCAGTGCTGAAGATGTGGATTCAGTCCCTGGGTTTTGAAGATCCCCTGGAGAAGAAAATGACAACCCACTCCAGTATTCTTGCCTGGGAAATCCCATAGAGAGTGGAGCCTGGTAGGCTACAATCCATGGGATTGCAAAAAGAGTCAGACACGAATTAGCAACTAAATAACAACAATAAAGATGACCTTAAAATTTCTTAATTGGGGCAGGGACACGTAGAGGATGTTTGGATTAATGCATGAAGTAGACAAAAGAATATAGTTGGCATGCTACCACAGTGATAGCTAGCTGGCCATCAGTTTCATTCCAGGCCCTCTGAAGTGCAGAAGCAGTGATTTAAAAGGTAAGCGATGATAGAAGGAATGAGCATCAATGAACCCTGAACAAGTTTTGCTTCCTGCTGGTGGTTTGAGAGTAAGGTGATCTGAAATGGTTTTATAAGTAATAGAGTCAGAGCAGAAGTAAACTTGTATTCTTATTTGCTTTTAACCTGAAATTTTGCCTGATGCTTAACACTTTTCTTAGGAGTCAAACTTTCTTAGGAATTAAAAATAACTTTTTTCAGTGATAAATTTTCTTAGGGACAAAATCTAGCTTTTCTTTGAGGTAAAAAAATCATCTTAAATATTGTGATGATTATTTTTATGTGTCATCTTGGAGGGTGTTTTGGGATGAGGTTAACATTTAAATTGGTGAACTTGGAACAGATTACATGCCATATAGTGGGTGGGCCTTACCCAATCAGCTGAACACCTGAATAGAACAAAAAAGACCAGCCTCTCTGAGCAAAAGATAACTCACCAACAGACTGCCTTTGGGCTTTCACTGCCCTGTTGGCTTCCTTTCTGCTAATATGGGGCTTGCCGGCCTCCAGAATTACATGAGCCAGTTCCTTTAGTAAATGCCTTGCTATGTTTACACATATCCTATTGGCTATGTTTCTCTGGAGAACTCTAATTAATACAACATTCCCCAAAATAATTGAAGCATAGGCTCAATGAAAAAGAACAAGATTACATGGAATTAAAGTAATTTTTCATAGAAAGGGTATTCAAGATTGGCTCAGCCATTTTATGTCCAATAAATGAGAACCGTATTTTTATTATTTATATATTCCAGGCAGATTGAAAATATCATAATTTCAATTACAGCTTGGATGTGCTTTTTTCTTTNATTCCAGGCAGATTGAAAATATCATAATTTCAATTACAGCTTAGATGTGCTTTTTTGTTTAAAGCTGTTTCCTAATTCAGTTTCAGGTTGAATGTTTCTATTCCTTTTGACCTGTCAAGTTGTGTTTCCTCTGCCTTTCATCAAGTTTTTATTTCCTTAAAAAACAGATGAGATTAGTATATACCAGGTGATAGGATAATGGAACAGGATAGAGAATTAAGGCACTTGGGTAAATAATTAGAAGAGTTTAGTATATAACAAAGGTTAAATCACTGGGAAAACGATGTATTATTTAGTGTGATGCTGGCATTGCTAGTTATCCACCTGGAAGGAAATTAAATGAAATTCTAGTTTTTCTTCTGAATATTTCATATATAACCATATATTCTAAATGAATTAATGATATAAATATAACAAATTAAAATAACAAAATTCTTGCAAGAAAACATAGGGTAAGCTATGTGCAATTTAAAGAAGTATCTACCTTCCAAAAGCTACAATAAATAAATAAATAAACCACACGTATTTAAAGATATAGAATTATAACTATGGTATAAAAATTTCAAAAACAAAATCAACAGGCATATAATAGATTTGAAAATTCTTTTCTTTACATATTGCAAGTATATAGGTAGGTAACTCTTATAGACTTATTAGAAATGGCAACCAGGGAAGATTTGCATGACCAATTCACAGATGAACAAATTCAAATAATCAACAAATATATTAAATGATGCTCAAGTTTGCAACTCATCAGAAAAATGCAAATTAATAAGATGGGAAGGGATTTTCAGAAGCCACTCACAGATGACTGAGTGATGGAATTGGGGAAAGAGGGGAAGGACACTCATTCATGGTTGTGGGAAGTTTTCCATTTTGGGAAGCATTCTGTCCATATAGAAATATAAAGACCATTATGTAAGCAAATGTATGTAAGGATATTTACTTCAACATTGTTTGAGGCTGAAAAAATGGGAAGTAACATAAACATGGGGCTTCCTTGGTGGTTCAGATGGTAAAAAATCTTCATGCAATGAAAGAGACCAGTGTTCCATCTTTGGGTCGGGAAGATCCTCTGGAGAATGGAATGGCTACTCACTCCAGTGTTCTTGCCTGGAGAATTCCATGGATTGAGGAGCCTGGCGGGCTACAGTTATGGGAATCACAAAGAGTCAAATACAACTGAGTGACTTTCACTTTCAACATGAGTATGCATCATTCATACAGTCATTTAATCATTCACTTGTTCATTTATTTATCCATTTATTAAATGCCAAGCACCATTCTAGGGCCTGGGGAAACATTAAGAGGATGAAACAGACAAAAATCATCACCACAGTGGAGTTTGCATTCTAGAAGGGGGAAACAATAATAAATAAACATATAAGTAAAAACGTCATATGGTCAGTTAGAGAAAGAAAGAATAGAGGAAGTAGGTTCCCGAAGGCTAGTGGATGGATTGGGGGAGGGTTGTAATTTAAATAAGCTGGTCAAAATAGGCTGCACTGAGAAAATGCCATTTGAAAAATGACTTGACAGAAGTGAGAGAGAGTGATACAGGTAGGGACCTAAGGAGAGGGTGTGCTTGCCTGAGGAATAGCCAGTGCCAAACACGCTGAGATCAGAGTATGCCCGGTGGGTGTTTTGGCAATCTAATTAATTGTGGTGGAGCTTCCTTGTACACTCTGTGATGTTTGGCAGTATCCCTGGCCTCTACCCAGCTAACACCAGCATCACTCCTCTCTCCAGTGTTGAAAGCTCAAAATATCTTTAGAAACTGACAACTACCACCAAGGGGCCAAAACTGTCCCTTGTCAAGAATCTAGAGGAATAGCCAAGGTAAGTGATTCAATCCACAGTGCACAATATCACACAGCCACTGAAAAGAGTGTAGGGCCATACAGTTGACTTGTAAGGATTTCCAAAAGATATTCTTAAAGGAGTGAGATAACATGCAAAATGATTATACGATGTGATCTAATATTTCTAAAACAACAATGACTGACTCCCTCTTATCTGTGCATACATTTAACTCCAAATGTAAATATTTATATAATAACAATGTGAACATGGAAAAGAAGATGAGAAAGGATATACATTTGTTTATTAACATGGATTGTGTAGATGGGTGATAGAGTTGGAGTAGAGGAGAGGAGAAAGAAATCCAAAAACAAAAAGAATAATTGAAACCAGGAATGACACCTCAAAAGAAACGCTAGCATACATGATAGCAGCACAATTATGTGTTTGTGGAAAATGTGGTGGATATTTTTAAGTTTTACTCCTTAAAATAACCTGAACTATTGCATTTCACCCTTAATATTTAAAATTTTTTCTTCAAGAATTCTCTTCTTGAATTTTACATTACTGAAAATACATTTTTTTTTCTAAAACATTTTAAATAAGCAGAAAAAAGAAAACTCTAGTCTTTCCAGTCTGGTAGTATAACTACTTTTAAGCTTCACATCTGTGTATCCTGCCATTCTTTCTTAATGTACACATTGGCCAATAAAAATAAAGTTTCTACTTGATTCAGTAATTTAAAAAAAGAACCATAGTGTGAACAAGTTTATCTTATGCAGTACATTTAGTAACATAATTGTATCGTGGTATTCTACTTGTGGATATATCATGATTTATAAAATTATCTAACAGTAAATTCTTAAATTATTTCCTAACATTTTCAGTATAACAAACAGCACAACAGTCAATATGCATTTAGATGGAACTTTTTTCTTTTAACCTTTTCTGATAGTCTCTGAGGATAAATATTAGTTTCTCTTCCTTGAGAAATTAAGAGAAATAAACCGATATTTATTTACTACTAAGATTCAGAGTGGACTTCCCTGGTGGCTCAGACAGTAAAACGTCTACCTACAATGCAGGAAACCTGGATTCGATCCCTGAATTGGGAAGATCCGCTGGAGAAGGAAATGGCACCCCACTCCAGTACTCTTGCCTGGAAAATCCCATGGGTGGAGGAGCCTGATAGGCTACAGTTCATTGGGTTGCAAAGAGTCAGACACAAGATCCAGAAAGTAACATTTAGGTAACTAATGCCCATGAGTTCTTTAGATAACATCTGTAGCAGTCTTCCCCCATCTTAAGACAGTATTTGAAAACTACGGAGCATGTCTGCTTGTATAATATTACTAGTGGGACAAATTATTGTAGGCTCAGTTTAGGGAAAATGTAAAAGTATAATGGGCTACCCTGGTGGCTGAGTAATAAAGAACCCATCTGGCAGTGAAGGAGATGAGGTTTGATCCCTGGATTGGGAAGATCCCTTGGACTAGGAAATAGCCACCCAGTCCAGTATTCTTGCCTGGGAAATCCCACAAACAGAAGAGCCTAGTGGGCTGCAATCCATGGGATTACAAATGAGTCAAACAGCACTTAGCAAATAAATAAGAAGAAATATAATAGTTAACATATAATATAATAATATATAATACAATATAATATAATCAGTTCAGTTCAGTTGCTCAGTTGTGTCCAACTCTTTGTGACTCCATGGACTGCAGCATGCCAGGCTTCCCTGTCCATCATCGACTCCCAGAGCTTGCTCAGATTCATGTCCATCAAGTCAGTGATACCGTTCAACCATCTCATCCTCTGTCATCCCCTTTTCCTCCTGCCTTCAATCTTTCCCAGCATCAGGGTCTTTTCCAAGGAGTCAGTTCTTTGCATCAGGTGGCTAAAGTATTGGAGTTTCAGTTTCAGCATAAGTCCTTCCAATGAACATTCAGGACTGATTTCCTTTAGGAAATATAATACAATATAATAGTTTAGAGAAAAAGAAGTGTAATCAATGGACATGAGAAAACTTCCATGCATTGTCCCAAAAGACAAACATGAGTGATCTATTGATCATTTTTAATGTAACATTTAAAGAATATTAATGGTTATTTTTATTTTATTTTAACTTTTATAGCTAGTGTGAGTTCATTAAAGACCACATGAAAAGTCTTCCGTCTGGTTCTTTATGCAATATGGTATACAAGTCATGTTGTTCACAGATAAGGAAAAGTAATCATGTGGACAGAATACTTTATTATCCTGCCTGTTAATTACTGTGCGAGACAGTTTATTTTTACTGAGTGCTCTTTTCAAAGCGGCCTGATTATATCACCCAGGCTACACCACTACAGCTCACTCAACTTGTTTAGGCATCACTGAGACAATGGGCTGCTAAATAGATTGTAAAGACATTAATTAATGTTGACCCTCTGGGAAAAACAAAATTCTTTATGAGAAGGCCAACAGATTCAAAGAACCCACAGTCTTTCTAAGCATCACAACCTTGCTGTTAATTAAAGCTGCATTTATGGATCTTTTCACTTGTTGTTACCAAGATGAAGAATTAGATACATAAGGAGAGCATTCTCAATGTCCATCATAGGCCTATTTATGAGTCTTTTTGGGGCCATCACCAAAGTTGTAGAGAGAAACTGCAAGCATTAATCTGTCCAGTCTGCACACGAATAGTGTTCGGACTGAGTATATATGGGTTTTAATGGCAAGAATGACATTTGCATGACATAAATTAACAGAGGCAAAATGCAGACAGCTGCTGTCTCTTTTTTCCCTTCCCTCATAACTTTATTTTCTTTTTAATGTTATAATAAATTAACTCTCTCTACAATTAGACTATGAACTCTGATAGGGTATACCAAAGTCACATCTTTTGCTATTTTTATATTCTTTCCAGAATTTATAATTGAATAGACCTTAATGAGTATTTATGTAGGCCTCATGTGACCTAGATCTATGTTCATCTGTATTTTACAAATTTTTTGGATTAAAGAATGCAGTGTAGCTTTCCTGAGTGCCTTCTAAATACCACACACAATGTGTCGGAAACCGAATTAAGTGAATGTTTGGAAGGTAACTGAAATGGAGTATATTTCCTTAAATGACCCACATGCTTACTGTTGTGCAATTCTCTACTCACAGCCCAAGGTCAAAAAGTAAAGCTGCAAACAATCTTAGTGATACTAACACTCTAATGCCTATGTTAGTAGTTTAAAGCTTTAAGTGTTCAACAAACAGAACTTAACTTGGCATTTAGTTAACAGAGCCCTGCAGGCTTGATGGTGATAGCTGTATTTCCTGTTGGGCAGACAGGACAGATACTATTATTATTCCTGCATCAGAGATGAAGAACAAGAGGAGCTGAAGGTCTTCTCTGAGTCTGTGTACTGGGCACCCACGTCAGAACAGAACCCCTGGTGCTTGGAGCTTCATCCAAGCTGTTTCCTTCACTGTCTTGCTTTATCCTTAGGTACAGCTTTGCCTGAATCTTCTTAATGGCCTTATTTGGGGCCACTTAACCTTTTCTTTCTTATGAGTTATGTCACCATCTCACCGTGGTCTCTGATAGAGCAGGGAGAATTGAGGCTCCGTCAGGGAAATGGTGTGTTATATACAAAAGCCAGCCCTCGCTCACATGTTCATCAGACCACTCACTTTGATTTTATCCACACATATTCATGCACACCTACACACACATGTAGAAAGAGATAATAACGGTACTTTTCAGACATTTTAGAAAATTCCCATCTTTGGACCAGAAATGTTTGAGGTATTCCAGAAGGGAATAAAAAACCAGATGGGATCAGAATTAGTGAAGTGAAAACAGCATAAATTTCAGCCCAGGGGAACATGGTTCCCTGTAGATCTTCCCAAGGAAACTACACAGATATTCTCAGATTAAAGTCAAAAGTACTGTCCTGGACAGAATGGTGTCCCCACCTCAAAATTCAGATGTTGAACCCTTAACTCCCAATGTGACTGCACTGGAGACAAGGCCTTTCAAGAGGTTGTAAGGTTAAGTGATGTCATGAATTGGGGGACCTTCATCCAAAGAACCAGAGAAGGCAATGGCACCCCACTCCAGTACTCTTGCCTGGAAAATCCCATGGACGGAGGAGCCTGGTAGGGTGCAGTCCACGGGGTTGCTAAGAGTTGGACACGACTGAGCGACCTCACTTTTACATTTCACTTTCATGCATTGGAGAAGGAAATGGCAACCCACTCCAGTGTTCTTGCCTGGAGAATCCCAGGGACAGGGGAGCCTGGTGGGCTGCCATCTATGGGGTCACAGAGTTGGACACGACTGAAGTGACTTAGCAGCAGCAGCATCCAAAGAATTTATGTCCTTATAAGAAGAGGAAGACACACCAGGAAGCACCCAGGGGAAAGGCCCTGTAAGAATTTGCAGTGGAGGTGGCTGTCTTCAGGCCAAGGAGAGAAGCCTCAGGAGAAACCTGCCAGCATCTGGATTTTGCACTTTGAGACTCTAGAACAGTGAGGAGATAACTGTCTTTGGTTAAGCACACAGTCTGTGGTATTTGTTATCACAGCCTGAGCTGACTAATACAAATACCAGGAAAGGTTGTGAAGAATTCTTCCAAGTCCCTGAGAAACAGCACACAGAACACCTGGTTGAATTGGAACTTGGCACCACCTTTTGTATTTCCTTCCCAGGACCATGGTTTCCAAACACAACTGCTCACAAGAGTAGCTTTTTCTCACAGAATAAAATCAGTGAAATGTCATCTAAGGAAAGCCAGGCATCTGCCTGCAAAATGATTATCATAATTTAATTACATCCTGAGAAAGAAGCAGGGTTATATTGGGGATTATACAGGATCCATACCCTAGGTTTTCAGGGGAAAATAAAGATAACTCTGTCTGGGAATAAAAGAAAATCAAAGAGGAAATCTGCCTCTCTGGCAACCCTTCACCCCACAACCAAGGACGATGGTTTTCAAACTTAGTTGAATATTAGAACCACCTGGAGAGTTTAAACAAAATATTAATACCTGGATCCACCCACAAAGATTCTGACAAAATCAATCAGTGCTGTGACCTGGGCAGCAAGATTTTTGAGAACTCTCCTTGAGTCTAATGTGTATCCCAGGTTGAGACATACTGTCCCATCTTAGGGACGTCTGTGCATCTTTGTGCCCAGCCCACCTGCCCAGCACCTGCTCTTTATTCTTCCAATCAGAGGAAAACTCTGTGGGAAAACAGTTCTGGTTAAACAGCAGTGAATATTCTTTCCTGATAACTATATACAAAGATATATCTATATATCTTTCCTGATATCTATATAATATATAGATCAGTTCAGTTCAGTCGCTCAGTCATGTCCAACTCCTTGCGACTCCATGAATCTCAGCACGCTGGGCCTCCCTGTCCATCACCAATTCCCGGAGTTAACTCAGATTCACATCCATCGAGTCACTGATGCCATCCAGCCTTGTCATCCTCGGTCATCCCCTTCTCCTCCTGCCCCCAATCCCTCCCAGCATCAGAGTCTTTTCCAATGAGTCAACTCTTCGCATGAGGTGGNAAATATATACTGACCTATATTTAACATATAAACATGTAATTTGATATTCAGGGTTACTTTCAAGTAGTCTAATGGTAGTGAGAATATGAGTGTTAATTTAGAAGAAATGAGACTGACCATAGGTTGAAACTGTTGAAGTTGGATTTTGCATAAATGGGATTCATTATGCTATTTTTTTTATAATTCAGTATAAATTTGAAGTTTCTCAAAGATGTTTAAAAAATATTTCCCACAAAATATGAATGTAACTTAAGTGCAAAAAAAACCCTGGTAATATGATATCTAGCGTGAAATAAGAATTTGATATTCAGAAAGCACCAAAGGAGTTATACACAAGGTAGAAATGAAGACATGAATGCAATAATTGAAATAATCTCTTCATTAGATTTTCAAATGATACTCAAGGTATATGACTTTTTTTTTACTTTACCCAATTTTAAGATTTAATGATAGCTACAGTATTCAAGATAATGTGGTATTAGCAGAGGTATAAATACAGAGATCAGTAGGATAACATAAAGAACTCATAACAGACCAAAATGGCCATACAAAACTAGACACATAGTCATTTGAAAGGCCCTGAGAAGGATTCAGAGTGAATACGTGATTATTTTTATATCTTTCTATACAGTATATTTCTTAACGTGAGGTAATACTATCACGTGTTGCTTTAAAAAATTGAAGGAATCTCAAAATACCCTGACAAATGATATAAGTCATTAATCCATATACTGGGACTAAGCCAATGGGGACACTTGTGGAATTCACCTGTACCTGTACCAACACATGCTCATTTTAACCATTAAAATTCTAGTCAGTCTACTTGACAGTACATCTTGACACGATCTTTTGTAAGATATAAAAGGAGGTTCCTTCTCTGAATGTATTGTTATCATTTAGCTTGATTTAGCTGTGTGTTTTGTTTTATTGTGGCTGTAATTCAACCTCTAGAAAATGACTAAAAAGTGTTCCTGAAGCCTCTCAAAGGAAGAATCAGAGGGAAAAGCTGGGATTCACCTGGAAAGGTTGCACTGTTACTCTGTGCTCCTCACCCCACAGACAAATAAAGAAAAAAATAGATTAAATATGAGTGTTGGCTGGTTAAAGACACATGACACATTGAGCTTCAAAAATATCAGTCATTTCAGTAAAATGGGCTTGTTCACACATACATCTTTTTCTCCTTAAATATGAAAGTGTATCATAAGTCATATTTCTCATAAAGACACATGCTACTCAAGGGTAGAGACAATGCTGAAGAACAAAGGTGTGTGTGTTAGTTGCTCAGTCATGTCCCACTCTTTGTGACGCAGTGGACTATAACCCACCAGGCTCCTCTGTTCATGAAATTCTCCAGGCAAGAATACTGGAGTGGGTTTCCAGTTCCTGCTCCGAGGGTATATGATTTTTAAATATGTACATATTTCAGCTGATCCTTAAACAATACATTGGAATTTATTATGTGTTTTTATACATAATAATACATAAGTTTTATGTTATGTATTATTAAATAATACTATTATATAATACATCTTATATGTTATGGGAATTTTGGGGGATACTCCAAGGGGAGTGAATTACTAACACACTTCTACTACTATTCTTTATCATCATCATCATCACATTAAAGTCTGAGAAGAATGTTAAGGGAAAACATCTGTAATTTGTGTAATTCTTCAGCCACTGCTTTAAAAACACATGTAACAGGGGACTTCTCTGGTGGTCCAGTGGTTAGGGCTTCGCCTTCCAATGCTGCGGGTGCAGGTTCGATCCCTGGTTAGGGAGCTAGGATCCCACATGCCTTGGGGCCAAAAAACATGAAAAAACATGAAACAGAAGCAGTATAGTCACAAATTCAATAAAGACTTTAAAAATGGTCCACGTCAAAAAATCTTAAAAGAAATGCTTGTGACTAAATGGAAGAGTTTCTACACATGTGTGACAGATAAATAAAATTATATACATTGTGTGTGTGTCAGTCATTCAGTCATGTTCAACTTTTTGTGACCCCATGTACTATAGCACACGAGGCTCCTCTGTCCATGGGATTCTCCAGGCAAGAATATTGGAGTGGGTTGCCCTGCCCTTCTCCAGGGGATCTTCCTGACCCAGGGATTGATCCCAGGTCTCCCACACTTCAGGCAGATTCTTTACCATCTGAGTCAAATCATACACTGACATGGTAAAAACAATTTTTTTTCAATTATTCATACAGCATATTGTTGTCGAGCTCACCTCTCTTTTTTGGTTGTTGTTGTTAGCTGCTCTTCTAGTTATTTGGAATATATGTTGAAAATGTCAAGAAAGGATTTCTGCTGTCATGTGGCTGACATTGTAGCAGAGGAGAACAAAAAATAAATATCAAGCATTTTAAGTAAAAACCTCGTATGGTGTGTGCAAAGTTAACTGCTAGGAAAAAGAAAGGAAAAGTGGAGCCTTCAAAAAATATCACCCAGGAGCCAGTGGGGAGTAGCGTAGGTGTTACAAGGGTGGGGAGGTCCTATAGGTTAAAGACATTCGTGTCTGTAGCCACTAGAATGAGTCTACCTGCATTACTGTTTCCATAAAGGGTTGTGAATGGATGTTGAATAGTTGTTCTTATCCATTCACGAAAATCCAAACAAAAGGATTTTTTTTTACAAACAAAATAAGGATAAATTTCAGAGGGATTTAGAGGAAGAAAACTAACATCTGTTAAATGTTTCCTGAGAATCAGAAACAGTAAGAGAGTTGCCTCTGTTATCTCATTTCATGCTTTTAATACAGTGAGATGTAGAAGGTACTTAATTCTTTAAAAGGTTGAAAAAAACTTGACTAAGTCACAGGGGAGATTGGAATATTGAACTCTCTGACTAAAAGGCTTTCTTTTACAGTCTACACTGTCCAAATGTGGTAGCCACTAGCCACATGGAACTACTGAACCCTTGAAATGTGGCTGGTCCAAATGTTAAATACACACTGTTTCAAATATGTCATACAAAAGAGAATTTAGGAAAATCTCATTAAGAATTAAGAATTTATTGATTATATGTTGCAATGATAGCATTTGGGAACATTCAGTTAAATAAGTTGTATTACTAAAGATTAACCTATTTCCTTTTTAAAATGTGTTGCTAAAAATTCTAAATGTACATATGGGATTCACTGTTTCTGTCGAATGGCTCTGTTTTGTAATACCCTGGACACACAGAGAAGGCTTTCTCATCTCTCAAGTGAAAAAAAGAAATGCTTGAATTAACTAAAGAAATACTGAAAAATATCCATCTCTTTGAAGATGGGCAGCCTCTTGTTTTTTTTAATATAAATTTATTTATTTTAATTGGAGGTTAATTACTTTACAATATTATATTGGTTTTGCCATATATCAACATGAATCTGCCACAGGTATACACGTGTTCCCCCTCCTGAGCCCCTTCCTTCTCCCCCCCCGTACCGTCCCTCTGGGTCGTCCCAGTGTACCAGCCCCAAGCATCCAGTATCATGCATAGAACCTGGACTGGTGATTCGTTTCATATATGATATACATGTTTCAATGCCATTCTCCCAAATCATCCACCCTCTTCCTCTCCCACAGAGTCCAAAAGACTGTTCTATACATTTGTGTCTCTTTTGCTGTCTTGCATACAGGGTTATCGTTACCATCTTTCTAAATTCCATATATATGCGTTAGTATACTGTATTGGTGTTTTTCTTTGGGCTTACTTCACTCTGTATAACAGGCTCCAGTTTCAGCCACCTCATTAGAGCTGATTCAAATGTATTCTTTTTAATGGCTGAGTAATACTCCATTGTGTATATGTACCATCGCTTTCTTATCCATTCATCTGTTGATGGACATCTAGGTTGCTTCCATGTCCTGGCTATTATAAACAGTGCTGCGATGAACATTGGGGTGCGCATGTCTCTTTCAATTCTGGTTTCCTTGGTGTGTATGCCCAGCAGTGGGATTTCTGGGTCATAAGGCAGTTCTATTTCCAGTTTTTTAAGGAATCTCCACACTGTTCTCCATAGTGGCTGTACTAGTTTGCATTCCCACCAACAGTGTAAGAGGGTTCCCTTTTCTCCACAC
Source organism: Redunca redunca (assembly GCA_006410935.1). Taxonomy (NCBI): domain Eukaryota; kingdom Metazoa; phylum Chordata; class Mammalia; order Artiodactyla; family Bovidae; genus Redunca; species Redunca redunca. Next base: position 188,962 of record SJYQ01003922.1, on the reverse strand, counting down.
CCTCTCCAGCATTTATTGCTTGTAGACTTTTGGATTGCAGCCATTCTGACTGGTGTGAAATGGTACCTCATTGTGGGTTTGATTTTCATTTCTCTGATAATGAGTGATGTTGAGCATCTTTTCATGTGTTTGTTAGCCATCTGTATGTCTTCTTTGGAGAAATGTCTGTTTAGTTCCTTGGCCCATTTTTTTTATTGGGTCATTTATTTTTCTAGAATTGAGCTGTAGGAGTTGCTTGTATATTTTTGAGCCTCTTGTTTTTGAATTCACATACTTGCCACTAGAAAATGCAAAAATGACCTACTTAAGTTGGGAAGATCCTCTGGAGGAGGGCATGGCAACCCACTTCAGTTTTCTTGGCTGGAGAATCCCCAGGAACAGAGGAAACTTCAGACTGTAGTCCATGAGATTGCAAAGAGGCGGACACAGCTGAGTGACTAAGTATAGCACAGCACAACTTCGTCTACTTTATGCAAAAGGTACTTTGAAAAAAAAACATATAAAAAGTAAAGTGGGGTGATTATAATCTTATCTGATACGTTATCTTTATAATATTATATTGTGTATATTATATCCTAATACTTAAACCTTAGCATGCAATTTTCTTATGGTATCAGCAATTTCTATGTCTAAAAATACTGCTTTCTGAATTATTGCCTAAC
>SJYQ01003922.1:171315-188257 GCA_006410935.1 Redunca redunca | reverse complement strand
TGAGTAATATTAAATAGCATAACATATTTTTCTGATTTTCTTATATCTTTTGGTAACCGTTAATGTCATCTCATAAAAGTAATTTGGCTCTGATATTTAATAAGTAATGCATTAATTCAGTAACTAAGTAAATACTTCAGAATGAAAGAATACTAAATGATCTACATGTACCTAGAGTATATGTATTAAATGATCTATATATACATAGAGTATATGTACAGATGGAGAGAGGTTTTGTATAGTACAGATGAAGAGAGGTTTTTTATTATTATCATTTATTTCTTTTTACTACTAAAACTTGAACATTGTTGTATGTAACTAAGGGCTTCCCTTGTAGCTCAGTCGGTGAAGAATCTGCCTGTAGTGTGGGAGACCTGGGTTCGACCCCTGGGTTGGGAAGATCCCCTGGAGAAGCAAATAGCAACCCACTCCAGTATCCTTGCATGGAAAATCTCATGGACAGAGGAGCCTGGTCAGCTGCAGTCCATGGGGTCGCAAAGAGTCAGGCACGACTGAGCAACTATCATTTACTTACTTAGTTCAGTTCAGTCAGTCAGTTGTGTCTGACTCTTTGCGACCCCATGAATCACAGCACACCAGGCCTCCCTGTCCATCACCAACTCCCGGAGTTCACCCAGACTCACGTCCATCAAGTCAGTGATGCCATCCAGCCATCTCATCCTCTGTCGTCCCTTTCTCCTCCTGCCCCCAATCCCTCCCAGCATCAGAGTCTTTTCCAATGAGTCAACTCTTCGCATCAGATGGCCAAAGTTCTGGAGTTTTAGCTTTAGCATCATTCCCTCCAAAGAAATCCCAGGGCTGATTGATCTCCTTCAGAATGGACTGGTTGGATCTCCTTGCAGTCCAAGGGACTCTCAAGAGTCTTCTCCAACACCACAGTTCAAAAGCATCAATTCTTTGGCACTCAGCCTTCTTCACAGTCCAACTCTCACATCCATACATGACCACAGGAAAACCATAGCCTTGACTAGACGGACCTTAGTTGGCAAAGTAATGTCTCTGCTCTTGAATGTGCTGTCTAGGTTGGTCATAACTTTTCTTCCAAGGAGTAAGTGTCTTTTAATTTCATGGGTGCATTATCACCACCTGCAGTGATTTTGGAGCCCCCAAAAAATAAAGTCTGACATTGTTTCCCCATCTATTTGCCATGAAGTGATGGGACCAGATGCCATGATCTTTGTTTTCTGAGTGTTGAGCTTTAAGCCAACTTTTTCACTCTCCTCTTTCACTTTCATCAGTATGACTAAGTAGAACAAGCCTGGTTATCAAACATTGTGACTGTGTAACTGGTAGTCACTGAATGCCAATCACCAGGTCCCTGGCTTTCTTTTCTAATCCTCATAATACCTTGAGGTTTTTACAGCAGAGGAAATGGATGCACAGAGAGAATAAATAACTTGCCCCCAGCCACACAGAAAACACTTGTTGAATCCAGCATTGAAACTCATCTCTCTCTAAAGCAAAAGCCTTCATGTGTAACCCTCAATCTCTTCAGCTTAACATGACACTCTCAAAGCTTACAAATGTAAAATGTGATGGTCATATGAGAATACTTAGTAGTTTCTCTTCTAAAACACAAAAATGTTGAGAGACGGCATTTTTATCTATGTCAAAGAGCTCAAAACAAACAAGTATTTTATTTCTATATTTCCTGTTCACTCCAGTTGCCATTATCTTATCACAGTTCAGTATCATTTCTACTTTTATTTTTCTCCAGTTACTTGTTGGAGTTACAAACATTCCATTCCAAATATATAACTATGCTAAGGGGAAAAAAAAGAGGCTGTTTTGGCTGATAAATCTCAGGATATGTCTGGCAGATTTCATTTTCTCATTGCAAAAAGGCAATGGATGACACCCTTCATTTGTTTGTTAAGCAGAATTAGAATAAAGGCACTTTTCTTCATGACTTATCTTCATGAAGTGAGAAAACAAGGACAGTTTCCTTCATGACATGAGTGGTTAGGCCAGGGTTGTTTCTGTTCTTGTTTTACTCTGAGACAGAAGGTAAACGTGGTGATGTTTAGATAGCAGAAACAAGCCCAGATCCTCTACACCTCCTCTGTGTTTCTTCAAAAATTCTCATGATCCCATGGCAATTTCTATTTTGTTGGCAAAAAGTAATGCTCGTATCTAACTTGAACCCCTTCCTATCATTCACATGTACCATTTGAATCAATACCCCACCCAATTTATATCACATTTTCCTGCCTCCCGGGAGAAACAAAATCTTTATTTCTGTTTTTCTTTTCTTTGTTTTGTCTGTGTTCACTTAAAATACTTCCAAGGATACTTAATAATTGTTTCAAGTAGGACTCAGGATATACTTTCTCTGTTTGAAATGCCAGGAGTTATCATCTGTGAGAGATGGTGTAAAGTGAAAGGCGTGTGAAGGAAGCAGTGCTTTTAGAATCCTGTAGGGCAAGATTAAAGCCTAAATAAATACTCTGAAAATCTTTCAGGTTATTTATCATTTTCCAAGTATCCAAGAATCAAGAGTTTCTCTAAAAGGAATTTACTAAATGTTTGTTTATTTATGACTCTAGTTCTCAGTGAAATAATGGAACCATTCAACTTATCCTTTTCTGTCTTTTCAGAACCTTGCCTCTTTGTATTTAGTTTGTTTTGTGTGTGCCCTTAAATTGCCTCTTTATCACCACTTTTTGACTTTAGGCATCACAATTCTTTCTTACCTTAAAAAACATGAATTTACCTAACTACAAAATGTTAACTTTGTTTCTCGTCTGAATATTATTGTTTTTAATTATTTTTTATCTCAAATTAACATTTTCCACACATTGTGGGACATGTATGGATATGAGTTGGACCGTGAAGGCTGAGCTGTGAACTGATGCTTTTGAACATCAGTTGGAGAAGACTCTTGAGAGTCCCTTGGCCTGCAAATAGATCAAGCCAGTCAATCCTAAAAGAAATCAATGCTGAATATTCATTGGAAGGACTGATGCTGAAGCTAAAACTCCAATACTTTGGCCACTTGATGAGAAGAGGCGACTCATTGGAAAAGACTCTGATGCTGGGCAATATAGAGAGAAGGAGAAGAAGGGGACGACAAAGGACAAGATGTTTGGATGGCATCACCAACTAACTGGATATGAGTTTGAGCAAGCTCCAGGAGAAGCCTGGTGAAGGACAGGGAAGCCTGGTGTGCTGCAGTCATGGGGTCACAAAGAGATGGACACAATTAAGAAACTGAACAGCAACACATTGCTTGTATCCTCTACTTCAATACACATATCGTCTTTGGTTTCCTGCAATCTGTCTTCTATAGTCCCCCCAAAATATTTTTTCTTGGGACTTCCTAGTTGTCCAGTGTTTAAGACTCTGCCCTTCCAATGCAGGGGGGTGCAGGTTCGATCCCTGGTTGGGTAACTAAGAGTCCACATGTAGCATTGTGCTGTATGTAAATGTATGTATGTATATATGTGTGTGTGTGTATATATATTTCTTCAATGTATAATTATTGGTCACTGACTCTTGGTCACTGATCTAAAACTGTAGAGATAATTGTTCATCAAATACATTCCTGACCCTCATGAAGCATGTATTCTAGCTGTCTTTGAAGACTTCATTAATTTCATAACCATAATGATTCTTCTAATGCTGCATTTGACACTACTGATCAATCCTCCTGTTCTTCCCAGATGGTGCTAGTGGGAAAGAACCCACCTGCCAGTGCAGGAGACTCAAGAGACATGGGTTTGATGCCTGGGTCAGGAAGATCCCTTGGAGAACGGCATGGCAACCCACTCCAGTCTTCTTCCTTGGAGAATCTCATGGACAGAAGAGCCTGGTGGGCTACAGTCCATGGGGTTGCAAAGAGGTGGACACAACTGAAGTGACTTAGCACGCACTCATGATCAATCCACACCTTCTTAGAGTATTCATCCATGTTTTCAGTATAGTGTATGTGATTTTTCCCCCTAGTGCTATATTTGTATTTTATGCTTTTTCTTTCTCCTTTTAGGACCTACTTGTGCATCTCAACCAGTATTCTGACTTTTATCTTTTTATATCTTTTCCTACACATTTTGCTTGAATTTTTATTCTCTTAGCACTCAAAATTTGCTCACTCCCCCATGTATGTAACCCTTATTTCCACATCCCCATCCCATATTTCTAGTTGCCAGTATCTTCAACTCCATATTCAAACTCATGCTTACTTTCCTTTAGGAAAGAATTGCCTAATCCTGATCTTACTATTTCTGTTATTAAAATTGTAATTATTAACACTATTATCATTATTAACATTATTAACTAATTCTCTCTGAATTTCAATCTGTTACTTCTTCATTCCCAACTTATATGCTTTTCTTTCCTTGCATCTCCACCTCTGCCATCTTAGTAACTCCTGGACTGTTGCACATGTCCAGCCAACTCATTTTTGTGCAAGTATTCTCCTAAACCAGGCCACTCTTCACATGGATGCAGAATTAATATTCCTAAATGATAACACCAATCAGAGGCTCTTCACTGCCTTTTAATTTGGTTATAAGGGCTACCTATGTTCTTCCCTGAAGAAAAGCTTTGATTTCATCTCTTATTCTTCTACAAAGTCTGTGTGCTTGTTCCTAGAATATGCTTTGGGTGTTAACAAAAGTCAACATTTGGCTATATCATTGTTTTAGTATGACTTGTAAGTTTGTGTCAATGGTGAACATAATGAATTGCTTTGAAAGAATCAAGGTAAACAGCCAGATAATGTCAGGCTTTTGTTTATCTGGCTAGGTTGTGTTTACTGCTGACTGGAGCTGTGGGTGTCAGAAGGTAAAGTTTTCCTCTGGCATCCTGGTTTTGTCGCCCTTGTTTTGTTTTGGAGGTCCAAACTTCTTAAATAAGGCCTGAGAGATGACACTCTTTCACTACAGTTCCCTGTTATTATGTAGGAGCCCTAGTGATGTGATGATGGGATGGAAAGGTGCCAAGTGTCAGGTCAGGGGAATGGAATCATCCTCCAGTCTTGTGATTTGATCTCAGTCTTTTAGTGTGTCTGTGTCCTTTCACTATAACTTTCATAAGTACTTTCCACTTCTTACCCTACCCCATCCCAGAAGCCTTAGGTGAGATAGGAAATCATTAAGAAAAATAGGCACACTTTCAGATGGCTACTTTTTCCTCTCTCCTTGTAAGAAGTAGAAGGGATTTTTTTCTAATCTTCACCCTGAGAACTTGGTAGGGCTCCTACCAGGTAACATTATAGGGGTGCCCCCAAAGACTGGTCCCTTGGATTTCATATCCCTCAAGTTTTTCCACACAGAGCCTCCAGCAGTTTGTTAATTACAATTTACCTTGTCCTTACCTAGTACGGCTGTTGTTTACTCGCTCAGTCATGTGTGATGGACTCTTTTACGACCCCAGGGGTCATAAAAGAGCCCGCCAGACCCTTCTGTCCATGGGATTTCCCAGGGAATACTGGAGTGGGTTGCCATTTCATTTGAGTGTCTTCCCCACCTAGAGATTGAACCCAAGTCTCTTTCATTGAGCCACCTGGAAAGCCAAATGCTGACCCCAGTCATAGTTCCTTTTCCCAGGTTTTGCTTTGCTAAGTTTTGCTCTCCATATATGCCCATCAATTTGGGGGAAGCAGTTTTCCCTGTGTTTTCTCTTCTTGAAGGATATAAGAGGTTTTGATTTTTAGCTGTAGGAAGATGAAACCAGTGCTTTCCAGGCTCCTTACATGCTGGACTGGAAACCAGAAATCTCCCCCCACATTTGTTTTCTTTCTTTCTTTCTTTCTTTTTTTTTTTTTTTTTTTTTTTGATGATCTTTTCCCACTCCTGTACAACCTCCTTTGCCTATGATATCTCTGCTGTATACTTTGGTGGTGGTGGTGGTGGTGGTTTAGTCACTAAGCCATGTCTGACTCTTGTGACCCCATGGACTATAGCCTGCCAGGCTCCTCTGTCCATGGGATTCTCCAGGGAAGAAGACTGGAGTGGGTTTCCATTTCCTTCTCCAGGGGATCTTCCCAACCCAGGAATCGAACCCTGGTCTCCTCTATTGCAGGCAAATTCTTTATTGACTGAGCTACAAGGGAAGCACTCATAAACATTCTTTAATATTCTAATATAATGAATCATTGGAAAAGACCCTGATACTAGGAAAGATTGAAGGCAGGAGGAGAAGGGGATGGGATGATGAGATGATTGGATGGCATCACCAATTTAATGGACCTGAGTTTGACCAGACTCTGGAAGACAATGAAGGATAGGGAAGCCTGCTACAATCCAAGGGGTCACAAAGAGTTGGACGTGACTGAGTGACTGAATAACAACATAATGAATCATCTTTTATGGTCTCTTTCTGTATCCACTGATTTTTAGACATCTGTTATCTGTTGAACTACATAGCAGTTACCATCTATATTAATATTTGGTATTATATGCTCATGTGTAGGGTCTCATTCAGTCTTTACCACAACCCCTTGAGGCTAAAGTACCTACTGTAATTATCTCTTATTGCTTTTCAGTCCTGGAGAATTTTAATAGGCTGCTCAAGGTCACATACCTAATAAGTGGAAAAGTCAGAATTTGAATTAAGACGTCTAGCACCTGCAGGCTTAACTAGTATACAATCCAGCCCAGATTCTGCTCCTTATTTGTTTATTAAAATAATATAATAATACTGTTTTCTATTTCCATAAAGATAAATATTCTTCTGTTCTTATTTGCTTCCTGTACCCTTTCGGGCAATAGATCAAATCATTTCTTACTATATATCACTTACCTAAAGAAAAGGGTCTATAATTTAATTAGCTTCCTTTGTAATCTTAATTTGGCAAATGAAACCATGTTACAGAAATACTATTAAATCAATACATGTTTCCAAAGGCATTTTGATAGGAAAAAGCACTAAAGACATAATTCAGGGTTCTTCTTTGAGGATTAAGAAACTCTAAGTTCTTTGAAATTCCTAGACTTATAGGAAGTACCAGCCAGTTCCATTCATATATCATCTTCATGTGATTGAGACATTTTTGCTGCTGAGCATATTAGAAACTTCAAAAGAAGTTGAATCTACCCTGTGTCAGCATGTCACAACTAGAAGCTTCATTTTTATATCAGAGCACCAGATCCTGAGGGGGAAAGTTTATAGCACTCAATTTGGTAATAGAGAGTCATGCTGAAATGAGACATTCTGCTGGAAAGTGGAGTTTTTAAAAATAGGTAATAATGACTCTCAAGAGAATAACGCCTAAAGAATAAACTGTTGGAAAAGGTGAAAATGAAGAAATGTCAAATATATTCAGTGCATAGCTCTTCAGGAAGTGATGCAGTGACGGTGTCTATCAAATACTATGAGCAGATTTCACTTGACTTGAGAGGCGCCATATCTGTGGTTGCCATTTTGACACCTTTGAGGAAATTTTTGTTCTCTCTCTGAATATGTTTCTATTTCACAGTCTTTAAAACTTGCAGATGCAAATAGCTAGCACCTTGAACATCTGGTGTGGGGAGGGAATGAAAGTACATAAAGAGATTGAGGGCATTTCAATTGTTAGTCCTCTGCAACCTTCTATTTTAGAGTGAGAGACAGGTAGAAATTATAGAGGATATGGAGCCAAACAAAGTAAGTCTGACTTTGAGGAAGGAAGAATTTGCAATCTTGAAAGAGAGATATATTGCATTTAAAAAAGAAAGAAAGAAAAAAAACCATTAGCCTATTTTATGAACAAGAAAAAAAAAAGATGAAAATTGCCTACAATTTAAAGCAGGGAGTGAATTCAGAACACTTGAAGTGAGAAATTGTCTTTTATGATTTGACCCTAGTGCAAATGAGTATCATTCTGCTGAGGGCACTGGAGCTTTAAAAATGCAGCTTTCTTTTAAAAGTATTAGCTGTCTATTTTAAAGAGACATGTTAAATATATTACCTTATGGCATAATAACTCAATGAAACATTTTCAAAAACTCAAAATTGTAGCTAATAACATCTATAAGACAAATTAGAATCTTTACTTTCTGCAGACATCAAAGTTTAAAAAGAATGTTCATGAAGCATGGTGATGGATTCTGAATATGGCTAGGATATTTTGGCCTCTAATGTCAAGAAACAGTAATGATTTGAACAAAATACACTTTGATGATGAATTTGCCCTATTTGACACTAAGGCAGTTTTTGAAAACATGTGTGACTCTTTAAAGTTTTTAAGGTAAAGAATTTAACATTAATGAGAAATTTCTGTCCAGTTTTTATTTTAGCTAGTTAAGATGTGAAATATAAAAGCTATACCCTGAGAATTTTAAGAATTTGTAATCATTAATCTGGTACAAGCAAAATTGAAATGTTAAACTGAAAAGGTACAGAAAATATCAGGAGGCATAGCATCTGAGGAGAGGTAAAATTCAGATAATATTTAATGATTGCCCATGTTCTACAGTATTACATGTAGTAATGTTTTAGATTTTATAAACTTAATTGGATCCATTCTGATCTATTATATCAGAGTTAAGTAGCTTGTTAAATGCCCAGTAGAAAGTTATGAAATAGTTCAAAATCAAATTAATGAACAAAACAGTCTCCTTCTGTGGAAATCTGTCCCATGAATGAATGCTTGATCATGCCACACAGTTACATTTAAATAATGCTGGTTTAATGATTTACTGTTAAATTCTAACTATGTTGTGGTAATTGGAACTTTTCAGCTTTATTTTCTGCTTTAACAAGTTCTGAACTTTGTGAAGGAGGCTGGATTGACCTCCCCAAGGATTTTTCCAGATATAAATAGGTAGCTCTCAATGAAGCAACTGAAAGTTTATATATGTATGAAAGCATGTCTAGTCTGAGCTTGCTAGATAAAGAACAAGTCTATTTCTGAAAGTATAATTCAATGTAACATTTTATAATTTTGTGATAGAGTAGCTAGTTCCCAGAGAATTTATACATTTCTATTAATAATTTTAAGAGGCTTAGCAACTTTTCACCTTTATGATTCTCCGGGGGGGTTGGGGGGAACATAGCATTGCAACAAGTCTATTTCACTTGCAAAGTCAAACTTGGATATGCTTGAGTTCCAGAATTTAAAATCCCCAAAGACCAAGTTTGCAATGGTGGCTTCTAAATTGCTGTGCACAGTTTTGCCATCTTAAATTTTTAAATGGATAAAATTTTACATTTATAGGCACAAATACATCACACAGGAATTGACTTTCTGATTTGGTAAGACCAAAATTGAATATGCAAATCAGAAGAGGCTAGGTGGGGTGTGCTCTGAGAGCTCACCCAGAGTCCCCTAACTAATAATTGGAATTGCTACCTTTGATGTTGAGCCTTATGTGACATTGTTGGTCTTGTACTGAAATAATATATGCCACAGTGGCATGCTGGATTATCATCATTCCCAGTTAATTAGTTAGTTTTTTTTTTTTTTTTACACTGAGTTCCATGATATAACCCTAAAATACAAACAGAAGATTGTCCTACATTTTTTTCAGTCATATTGTATCTTTGCTAAACTGCTTCTCAGTAGTTGCTGTAACAAAAAGTTAAGTCCTGGGAAAATAAATGTGGAATGAGGAGTGAAGGTGATTTTGTTCAATCTGATTTCAAGGTTTGAGAACGTGTGCAGTGCCCAGTGGAAGCACACTCAGATAGAACGTTAACTGTGGCTATTTAAGAATGAAATAAATTTTTGCAGTTGTATGTTTTAGTTTTCAAATGCCTCTAATATTGTTCCATTCAGTTCAGTTCACTTGCTCAGTCGTGTCCGACTCTTCACGACCCCACGAATCACAGCATGCCAGGCCTCCCTGTCCATCACCAACTCCCAGAGTTCACTCAGATTCACGTCCATCAAGTCAGTGATGCCATCCAGGCATCACATCCTCTGTCGTCCCCTTCTCCTCCTGCCCCCAATCCCTCCCAGCATCAAAGTCTTTTCCAATGAGTCAACTCTTCCCATGAGGTGGCCAAAGTACTGGAGTTTCAGCTTTAGCATCATTCCTTCCAAAGAAATCCCAGGGCTGATCTCCTTCAGAATGGACTGGTTGGACCTCCTTGCAGTCCAAGGGACTCTCAAGAGTCTTCTCCAACACCACAGTTCAAAAGCATCAATTCTTCAGCCCTCAGCCTTCTTCACAGTCCAACTCTCACATCCATACATGACCACAGGAAAAACCATAGCCTTGACTAGACGGACCTTAGTCGGCAAAGTAATGTCTCTGCTTTTGAATATGCTATCTAGGTTTGTCATAACTTTTCTTCCAAGGAGTAAGTGTCTTTTAATTTCATGGCTGCAGTCACCACCTGCAGTGATTTTGGACCCCAAAAACATAAAGTCTGACACTGTTTCTACTGTTTCCCCATCTATTTCCCATGAAGTGATGGGACCGGATGCCATGATCTTCGTTTTCTGAATGTTGAGCTTTAAGTCAACTTTTTTGCTCTCCTCTTTCACTTTCATCAAGAGGCTTTTTAGTTCCTCTTCACTTTCTGCCATAAGGGTGGTGTCATCTGCATATATGAGGTTATTGATGTTTCTCCTGGCAATCTTGATTCCAGCTTGTGTTTCTTCCAGTCCAGCGTTTCTCATGATGTACTCTGCATAGAAGTTAAATAAGCAGGGTGACAATATACAGCCTTGACGTACTCCTTTTCCTATTTAGAACCCGTCTGTTGTTCCATGTCCAGTCTAACTGTTGCTTCCTGACCTGTATACAGGTTTCTCAAGAGGCAGGTCAGGTGGTCTGGTATTCCCATCTTTCTCAGATACCAGTAAATACTAAGTTGTTTGCACTGAAGTACTTAATGAACAAAACTGAGATGTAACTTCCCACTTGAGGTGTCATGAAAAGAGGTATTGAGACACTAAGGATGCTGTAGTCTAAGCCACTCTAGAAGCAACTAGGCAAAGACCAAGAATGGAGAAGCTGGTTAGAATGAACTCAGTTTTCTGGCCAAGCTTAAAGCTTACATTTTAAACTACATACTATATGATTAAAACTACTCAAGAGAAACATCTGAATTAGTGAGGTTTCAGTGTATTTTGTAGTTAGAATAATTTACTACAATACTGGTTTTAAATGAGAGTTCCCAACTTTGTAAAACAGATTAAATTCATGTCAGTGAACACAAATACTTTTTGCCCCACTGCCCTAAATATTTAATCTTCAGCATCATGTTAGCATTAAACATGGAAAGAAATATGTTTGATGTCTGCTGCTGCTGCTGCTGCTAAGTTTGCTTTCGTGAGATCGAAGTTCATCAATCTCATTATGTATGTCATACTATTTAAGAGCTAAACTATGAAATGTGGAATAGTTTTATAAAAAGATTGTGTGCTAGTGCTTAGTTGCTCAGTTGTGTCTGACTCTGTGTGACCCCATGGGTTGTAGCCCACCAAGCATCTCTGTCCATGGGGCTTCTACAGGCAAGAATACTGGAGTGGGTTGCCATGTCTTCCTCCAGGGGATCTTCCCAATCCAGGGATTGAACCTAGGTCTCCTGCATTGAAGGTGGATTCTTTACCATCTGAGCCACCAGGGAAGCCCATATTGTTGAATTAGGTTTGCTAATATTTTGTTGAGATGTTTGCATCTATTTTCATTGGTGGTCTTGGCCTATAATTTTCTTTTTTTGTGGCATCTTTGCCTGGCTTTGGTACCAGGATTATGGTGGCCTCATAGAATGAGATAGGGAATGTTCCTTCCTCTGCATTTTTTTTTAATAGTTTCAGAAGGACCCATGTTAACACTTCTCTAAATGTTTGATCAAATTTGCCTGTGAAGCCATCTGGTCCTGGAATTTCATTTGTTGGGAGTTTTAAAATCAGTTTCTATTTCAGTACTCACAATTGACCGTTCATATCTTCTGTTTCTTCCTGGTTCAGTCTTGGGAGATTGTACCTTTCAAAGAATTTGTCCATTTTATTGGTATGTAGACTGAGCGACTTCACTTTCACTTCTCACTTTCATGCATTGGACAGGGAAATGGCAACCCACTCCAGTGTTCTTGCCTGGAGAATCCCAGGGACAGGGGAGCCTGGTGGGCTGCCATCTATGGGGTCGCACAGAGTTGGACATGACTGAAGCAACTTAGCAGCAGCAGCAGCAGCAGGTGCTTGATAGTAGTGTTTTATGGGTGTTTATTTCAGCAGTGTCCACTGTAATTTGTAATTTGTCCTTTTTCATTTCTAATTTTACTGACTTGAACTCTCTCCCATATTTTATTGAAAAAGCTTTATCAATTTTATTTTTTTCAAAGAACCAGCTTTTAGTTTCATTTATCTTTTCTATTGTTTTCTTCATCTGTTTTTCATTTATTTCTGCTCGGATCTTTAATAAGATTTCTTTCCTTCTACTAACTTTGGATTTTGTTCTTTTTTCTCCAGTTGCTTTAGGTGTAAGGTTGGGTTGTTTGAGATTTTTCTTTTTCCTGAGGTAAGACTATTACTATAAACCTCCCTGTTAGAACTGCTTCTGCTGCATCCCATAGGTTTTGGATCTTCGTGCTTCTGTTTTCATTTGTCTCCAGGTATTTTATTTCCTCTTTATTTTTCTCAGCGATCCACTGGTTGTTTAGTAGCATATTGTTTAGCCTCCACATGTTTGGTTTTTTTTTTTTTTAACAGCTTTTATTCCCCTTGATTTTTAATCTCATAGTGTTGTGAGAAAATACTCTTGATATGATTTCAATTTTCCTGAATTCGAGGATTTTTAAATTTTAAATTTGCTCACTTTGTGACCCAGCATGTGATCAGTCCTGGGAAATGTTCCATGTATCTTGAAAATGTGTATTCTCCTGCTGTCAGATGAAATGTTCTATAAATATCAAGCCTCTCTGCTTATACTGGGTGTGTTAAGGCCTGTGTTTCCTCTTGATTTTCTGTCCAGATGATCTGTCCATTGATGAAATTGGGGTTTAAGGTGGCCCACTATTCCTGTGTTGCTGACAGTTTCTCCTTTAATGCATATTAACATTTGCCTTGTATATTGAGGTTCTCCTATGTTGGGGGCATAAATATTTACAATAGTTATACCTTCTTAGACTGATCCCTTGATCATTATGTAGTGTCCTTCTTTGTCTCTTATAACAGTCTTTAAGGTCTACTTTGTCTTAGTATTCCTACTGCAGCTTTCCTCTGAATTCCATATGCATGGAATATGTTTTTCCATCCTCTCACTTTCAGTCTGTTTGTATCCCTAGATCTGGAGTGGGAGGTCTCTTATAGACAGCATACATACAGGTCTTGCTTTTTTATTCATTATCCAGTGTGTATGTTCTTTGCTTGAAGCATTTAAACATTTAACCTGTTTACATTTAAGGTAAGTATTGATATGTGTGTTTCTATCACCATTTTCTTAATTGTTTTGGGTGTTAGGGAAGTTTTCAGCTATTGATAATCTTTAATTCCTTTATCATTTTTATCACCTCCTTTTTGAACTTGGTGTCTAGCAGACTGGAAAGGCCTGTTTCATTGTTTCTTCTTTCAGGGGATTTTTCCTGTCTCAGTTCAGTTCAGTTCAGTCGCTCAGTTATGTCCGACTCCTTGCGATCCCATGAATCACAGCACGCCAGGCCTCCCTGTCCATCACCAACTCCCAGAGTTCACTCAGACTCACATCCATCGAGTCAGTGATGCCATCCAGCCATCTCATCCTCTGCCGTCCCCTTTTCCTCCTGCCCCCAGTCCCTTCCAGCATCAGAGTCTTTTCCAATGAGTCAACTCTTCGCATGAGGTGGTTTCAGCTTTAGCATCATTCCTTCCAAAGAAATCCCAGGGCTGATCTCCTTTAGAATGGACTGGTTGGACCTCCTTGCAGTTCAAGGGACTCTCAAGAGTCTTCTCCAACACCACAGTTCAAAAGCATCAATTCTTCGGCGCTCAGCCTTCTTCACAGTCCAACTCTCACATCCATCCATGACCACAGGAAAAACCATAGCCTTGACTCTTTAGTTGGAAATAGTTCCTTCACTTTCACTTTTCTCAAATTTCTCTGTCTCTGTAAATTCAGGAGAAACAGTTAACTACTGTGGTATTGAGGGGCTGTATTTATGTGCGACCATCCCTGTGCAGACTGCGTGAGTCCAGTATTTTGGGTGCAAGCACTGTTTGCAAGTCGTGACAGGCATACATCCAAAGGGTATGCTGGCTGTCATCCTTTTGATAGGGGGTGTGGGCTGGTGTTGTGGTGACAAAAGCCTTGTCTGGAAGCTGTGTTGGACCTCTTTGATGAGTGGCTGTAACAGACCTGTCAGGGAGGGGGTCTGCTTCCCAGTTGTTTGAGTAGAGGCCCTGAGGGTCAGGTTTGATAAGGGCCTGTTGCTCGTGTGTGTGTTCTGTCCCCAGGAAGGTGAGCACGAATGCAAGTGAGGCCTGTGTGGTCACAGAGAGCCTGTGCACTGAGTGACCTTGCAGGGGTCCTCGGTTCTACCCAGAAACAGCCCAAATGCTGCATCCCTTTCTCCACTTTGTTTATACAAGACATAATGCCAGGCTGGTGCTAGGGCCTGAGGTGTGGCTGTGGGGATTGAGGTAGTGGTGCTGCCTCTTAGAAACTGGGCTGCCTATATGGCAGGACTCTCCCAGGACCTATCTGCTCAGATCCAGCTCCAAGCTGTGGTGTGAGGTAGGTGGGACTGGAATACTCCATTTGGAAAGGGATCTCAGCATGCTTCATCCTAGGGGCTGTCTGCAGAGTGCATGGGATTCTGTGATACAGCCCACCACCCAGTGTGTTCACCAACAAAGTAGCTGCTGCTGGACCACCCCCACGGTTGGAACACTGATAATGGGCTTACATACCCAGCCACAGCCACACCACATGCTCACTCACAAAGCCTGCAACCAGAGTTGCTCCCCGCTGAGAGCATGCCTACAATGAGGCTCCTAGGACAGAGCCAAGCCACCTTGTGCATGTGCTAACAGTGGCAGCCAGACAGTTAGCATTAATTTACCTTGTTTGGAACTCGATCAAGTGTATTTCTCTGTACCCACTATGTTTTCAGTAAAGTCTTAACTATATGAAAGAGTAATTATTTAAGCTAATTATAAGTCATCAAGGGTGTGAAATGTAATAAGATGAGAGAAAGCTTCGATGTTCTTATTTAATCAAAATAGCATAGAGTTAAAGAATGCATGTTCTTAATGAATAAGTCACAGTTCTTAGTAGGTTTGACAGATGAAGTGTGGGTATACCTTGGTTGTGCATGCCACATATATGTCTTCATTTTCCAAATAAGAAAACAAGCAAGTGACATCCTTGCAATGAAGTGTGAAAGAAAACTGTTTCATTTTTGGATTAAAATCATGTGTACAATTTTCCTAATCCAGTACTTGCTAGCACATAAAATAAATTTCATAGAACATTGAAGATAGAATACCATTCACAGATGCAATAGGGAAACATTTCAAATTATATCCACTACCATGCTTTTTAAAACAAATCCTTTATTTACTTATTTGGCTGCATCAGGTCTTAGTCGTGGCATGCAGAATCTTAGTTCCCTGACCAGGGATCAAACCCAGTCCCCTGGCTGGGAAGCCCATTTCTTAACCACTGGACCATCAGGGAATTCCCACCACTCTTTTGTATTGAGGAGAATATTGCTGCAGTAACTCATCCTTCATGTTTCTTGGTTATTTTTCTTGGATAAGAGTTTTTCTTTATTTTGCCAGACATTATAAGGGTCCTTAATGAAGAGAAATACTTTCAGAAAGGAATAGGTTTTTTTAATATATACAGGTCACTTTCAGTTTCTCATCTGACATGTAAGTCATTTGGAAGTCATTATTACTATCCTCATAACAAGATAAAAAGCTGAATAAACCAAAAATCAACAGCTCTTTTAGATCTGTTAGAGAATTGATGTCAAAGGCAAACCACTGCCTCCAAATTGTAGACAAATAGGAGAAACAGAATCACAGCTTCCTGGAGCAGAAGCTCAAGAGCAGAAACCTCTGTAGGAGTCAGAACTGGGGGGTGGGGGGCGGGGAGGGGGTGGGGAGTTCTAATTCCTAACTGATGAAGTGCTCTAGGCTCAATGTGCACTGGGCTTCCCAGGTGTCTCAGTGGAAAAGAATCTCCCTACCAATGTCGGAGAAGCAGTTTCGATTTCTGGGTCAGGAAGATCCCTTGGAGCAGGAGATAGCAACCCACTCCAGTATTCTTGTCTAGGAAATCCCAAGGACAGAGGAGCCTAGCGGGCTACAATCCAGAGTTGCAAAAGAGTTGGAGATGACTTAGCAACTAAACAACAACAATATGCACCCATTTGAGAGATTAAAAAATCCGGGGGAGACTCAGTGTTAGAGGTCCTCACACTTGTTTATCTGTTAACTTCAGGAGCCCTACCATTTCTCACAGTAAAGAGCAGATGAAACTCCTCTCTGCTTTGAGCTGGTGGAGGAGAAAAGTCGCCATTTATCCAGAACAGTCTGTTCTCTCTAACAAGAGTTGCCCTCAGTAGAGAACACGAATCAGTATTACCTATTACAGTAGCTAAAATCCAAGTCACGGATAACCCCAAATGCAGACAAGAATGAGAAGAAATGGGAACTCTCATTCATTGCTGGTGGGCCTGCCACCTTTGGAAAATAGATTGTCCATTTCATACAAAACTAAACCTAGTCTTACTGTAAGATCCAGCTGTTGTGTACCTTGGTGTACTTACAAATGAGAACTTCTGTCCACACAACAACTTACACAGTAATGCTTATAAAAACGTTATTCACATTTGCTAAAGCTGAGAAGAAACCAGGATGTCCTTCATAGGTGAATAGATACAGAAACTGTGGTGCATGCATATAAGGAAATGTTATCCAGTGATAATAATACATGAGCTAGCAAGTCACAAAAAGAAACAGAAAAACCTTAAATGGTACATATTGCTAACTGAAAGAAGCTAATCTAAAAAGACTATGTACTCTATGACTCCAGCTATATCACATTCTGGAAAAGGCATA
>SJYQ01003922.1:142585-167254 GCA_006410935.1 Redunca redunca | reverse complement strand
AAAATATATGGAAGGATATACACTAAAATGAAAAGAGTAATTATCTTTAGACGATGAGATGAAAAGATTCTTTTCATTACTTTTACTGTTATTTATTTTATAATTTTTCTATACTAAGCATATGGTGCCTGTCTAATAAGAAAAATATATACAAGGGTCTTTCTAAAGGATCTTCACCTTTGAAAATGTTGAAAGACACAGCCCAAGGATATCCATAAACAGGTCACTTCTTGGGTTAATAAAGAGCAAATGTGACTCTGGAGTACTTGGTAGATTATAAAGCATCTCTTAGATTGACAACATAAATTCTTTCAAAAGGATATGCCAAAGAAAATATCTAAAGTAAAGTTCCACACTAAAGTGTCTATGAGGCCCTAAAAATAACCTGGCATTCCTAAAAGAAATCAAATAGCAGATTGTGCTAGAATGGTTTCTTAGCACAAATCTGAAATTGTATTGAGTGTTATGTATCTCTTGCCTGTCTGTGCTCTGTTCTGTATCTCAGAGAACAACATTTCCCAGACTCCTTTGCTGCTGCATTCCTGAATAAGTTTGACCAAAGGAAGGTGCTGGCCAAAAATCAGGGCAGGAAGAGGAGATAAGCCTTCCTCCTCTTTCTCTCTTCTCTTTTTCTGTATATTTATATCTATATTTCTCTAGCTGAGTTTGTACTGCTTCTCATCTGTGACTCAGTTCCCCCAGAAGGCCTTGCCTCCCTAATTCAACTCCCACCAAAGATATTGACAAATGCCATCTTCTTCCAGCAACTCAACTTCGCTACTCCCTCCCTTTGACTTTA
The DNA here is from genome assembly GCA_006410935.1 of Redunca redunca. Taxonomy (NCBI): domain Eukaryota; kingdom Metazoa; phylum Chordata; class Mammalia; order Artiodactyla; family Bovidae; genus Redunca; species Redunca redunca. Next base: position 166,455 of record SJYQ01003922.1, on the reverse strand, counting down.
GGTTTCAGAGGAGAAACTTCTTCCTGCACATGCTAATCTATAGGTTGCCTCATAGTTTCCCTGGTGATCTCTCATCTCTTCCATAAACTTAGTACCTATTACCTATATTAAAGTTCCTCTATTTGAAATGTATTAGTTTCTGTTTCCTAACTCCGCCCTGTCTAGATACCTACCTCAAAGAAAACAAATCTTTCAAAGGCATTAACTGATAAAACAGTGAAAAACTGTGAATGAGAACCAATTTAAATTTGTCATCCTTACATTAACTTCTTAAAAACTTACTGTCTAGTAGAGGAAGACAGAAAACAAATTGAAAAAAAAAAAAACACTAATATGAAAACTTCTGTTTGTGATATAATACTATGGACCAAATTAAACTGTTTCCTATAATACATAATTACAGTCTGCTGATAAAGTTATTTTATATTGAATAGTAAGAAAGTCTCTCTGAGAAATATGAGGTTTGAATTTAGACTTGAAAAACTAGAAAGATCCATTCTTGTCAATAACTGTAGTAAGAATGTTCTAGGTAGAAGAAATAAGCTAACGGAAAAGCTCAAAAGTAGAAGGTATTTGAAAGCCACTGTAGTGGAGCAAAATAAGCAAGAGAAAGAGAGAAATGATCAGAGATAGGTGGGAACCAGCTCTTTCAGGGCCTTACAGAGATGATGAGGAAATTAGATTTTATCTAAGAATCATGGAAAGTCATTGGAGAGTCTTAGTCAGCTTGAACTACTGTAACAAATTACCATGAAGTGGGTGGATCAAACAACAGAAGTTTCCTTCTCACAGCTAAAAGCTCAGAAGTTCAGGATCAAGGTATGGGCCAATTTGGTTCCTCTTGTGGACCCGCTTCCGGGTTTGTAGATAACTGGCTCTCACTGTGTGCTCAACCGGTGGATAGAAATCATCTTTTTTGGGTCTGTTCTTAAAAGGACACTAATCAAATCCACAGGACCCCATGCTCATGAGCTAATTACCTTCCAAAGACCCTAACCTCCCCAAATCAAACCATTGAGAATTTGGGCTTCAACTTATGAATCTGAGGGGATATATTCAGCCCATAGCCAAGAATATTAAACTGAGGGATAATAACATCTTCTTTGAAAATTTAGAAGATATGCTGTGTGGAAAAGGGACAGGACCTGGGGGCAGGAGGAGGAAATCAGAAGTGGATGTGAAACAGAAAGGCAAGTTAGATGATTTCCAGGGGCCCCCAGCTGATTTAAAGTGGGGTGTAAGAATAAACTGGAAAAGAATTGCTACAAATAATGAACAAGCCTGAGCTCTTCATTGGCATGTTAAGATTATCTTCTAAATAGAACACACTTTAATTTTATTAGTATATTAGTGAAGGGCATCATATAAAGTTAGTTTAATCAAAGTGTTATACAGTTGATAAGATCAAGGTGAAATTCAATTATATGTCCCTATTACTTTTTTAGGATAAAAAGCCAAATAATTCACACATCTCTCCATCCTACAAAGTAGAAAGCTGCATGATGAAAGAAATGTTTTATAGAAACTAGAAAGCCTGATACTAAATGTATAATATTCAGGATAGTGAATGAATAATATTCAGAATAATAAGATATCTATTCAGGCTTCAGAATCCTCTGATTCACAGGCTCATGATTTATGGAGCAATGCTAATACATACTTTATTTTCTAGGTCAGTTTCTTTCTTTCAATTACCTACCTACATATAAAATTAAAAGCACTCTTTAAAATGGTACTGGTTGTTTTCTGATACATATTGCCAAAAAAGTCCTAAGTGAAACCAAATTAATTTCCCATGAGATTATTTAGTTTTAGTAGTACAGCTCCTAGCTTCTGATTTGTCCTTATATTTAATGCTAGCTCAGGTGAATTATTTAATATCTATGAAAAGAGGTAAAGTTGGGCACAGGACAAGAGAATTTCCCTACAAATAACTAATAGCGCTTTATTCCTCTAGACTCATTTTTTAAAGACACAAAAAGGAAGTGAACTTTTGTAATTAATATTTTTCAAAATGCTCTTTGTAATTTATAGAAGCATTTCTTTGTTCAAGGGAGAAAAATGAACTATTTCTGAAAACTTCTTTCAGTGATAACAGATGAGTTAATATATCTAAAGGGGCTTCCCAGAAGCTTATTGTTCATATCAGAACAGTTAGCCTACGAGGTTGAAGTGAGTTTTATTTTAAAGTTGAGCTTTAGACAGTCCAGTGGTTAAGGTGAAACTTCGCCTTCCAGTACAGTGTATGGGTTCAATCCCTGGTTGAGGAGCTAAGATTTCACATCCCTTACCACCAAGTAACAAAAAAACAGAACCAACAGAAGCAGTATTGTACTGAATTTGATAACAACTTTAAAAATTGTCCACATCAAAAGAAAAATCTTAAACAAAATAAAGTTGAGTTTTAGAGCTAAATGATTTCTGCAAAACTTATGGAATTCAACATGTAAATCTTCTGTTCAGGAAGCCATTATTGCCATGGCCTTATGCTTGTAAATTTTGCTGTGTTTTGTTTTAATGTGGTATTTAGAAAAGTAGTAAGAGCAGTGGGGAAAAAAATGAGAATAATGTAAGATGGTTACTATATGCTATACACTGAAGTCCTTTACATTGGTCTAATCTACCAGATCACCTGACATGCCTCTTGAGAAACCTATATGCAGGTCAGGAAGCAAAAGTTAGAACTGGACATGGAACAACAGACTGCTTCCAAATAGGAAAAGGAGTATGTCAAGGCTGTATATTGTCACCTTGCTTATTTAACTTCTATACAGAGTACATCATGAGAAATGCTGGGCTGAAGAAGCACAAGCTGGAATCAAGATTGCCAGGAGAAATATCAATAACTTCAGATATGGAGATGACACCACCCTTATAGCAGAAAGTGAAGAAGAACTAAAGAGCCTCTTGATGAAAGTGAAAGAGGAGAGTGAAAAAGTTGGCTTAAAGCTCAACATTCAGAAAATGAAGATCATGGCATATGGTCCCATCACTTCGTGGCAAGTAGATGGGGAAACAGTGGAAACAGTGTCAGACTTTATTTGGGGGGGCTCCAAAATCACTGCAGATGGTGATTGCAGCCATGAAATTAAAAGACGCTTACTCCATGGAAGGAAAGTTATGACCAACCTAGAGGTATATTCAAAAGCAGAGACATTACTTTGCCAACTAAGGTCCGTCTAGTCAAGGCTATGGTTTTCCTGTGGTCATGTATGGATGTGAGAGTTGAAATGTGAAGAAAGTTGAGCGCCGAAGAATTGATGCTTTTGAACTGTGGTGTTGGAGAAGACTCTTGAGAGTCCCTTGGACTGCAAGGAGATCCAACCAGTCCATCCTAAAGGAGATCAGTCCTGGGTGTTCATTGGAAGGACTGATGCTGAAGCTAAAACTCCAATACTTTGGCCACCTGATGTGAAGAACTGATTCATTGGAAAAGACCCTGATGCTGGGAAGGACTGGAGGCAGGAGGAGAAGGGGACGACAGAGGATGAGATGGCTGGATGGCATCACTGACTTGATGCATATGAGTTTGAGTGAACTCTGGGAGTTGGTGATGGACAGGGAGGCCTGGCGTGCTGCAATTCATTGGGTCACAAAGCGTCAGACATGACTGAGAGACTGAACTGAATTGAACTGAACTGAATCCTCAACCATCCAGTGAGGAGCATAAAGGCATTATCTACACTGTAACAGTTGAGTAAAATGAGATAGAAAAAGCTTCAGGAATTTGTTCAAGGTCACAGTACTATTTAAGAGATGGCAGGCCATGATGTTCCCATACCCACTGGCTACAGCCTATGCTTTTAATTAATATGCTTTACTGCCTCCCAGAACTAGATAGGTTTTTATGACTTATTTTCCATACTTTATTGCTCAAAATCATCTTTTATTCTCTCCAATAATTATTGAAATCTGGTCTTTAAAAGATACTTTGCCTGTTTTATATTCTGCGTATTGTGGTTTTCAATATAAATTTGATTTGAATTACTAATGTAATTTGACAAAGGTAAAAGAAGAGTGTGAAAAAGCTGGCTTAAAACTCAGCATTCTAAAGATGAAGATCATGGCATCTGATCCCATCACTTCATGGCAAATAGATGGGGAAAAAGTGAAACAGTGACAGATTTTATTTTCTTGGGCTCCAAAATCACTGTGGAAGTTGACTGCAGCCATGAAATTAAAAGACACCTGCTCAGTCGAAGAAAAGCTATGACCAACCTAGACAGTATATTAAAAAGTGAAGACGTCATTTTGCCATAAAAGGTCCATATAGTCAAAGCTATGGTTTTCCCAGTAGTCATGTACAAATGTGAGTGTGGAACCATGAAGAAGGCTGAGCACCAAAGAATTGATGCTTTCGAACTATGGTGTTGGAGAAGACTCCTGAGAGGCCTTTGGATAGCAAAGAGTCAAACCAGTCTATACTAAAGGAAATCAACCCTGAATATTCATTGGAAGGACTGATGCAGGAACTGAAGCTCCAGCACTTTGGCCACCTGATGTGAAGAGCTAGCCAACTCATTGGCAAAAACCCTGATGCTGGGAAAGATTGAGGAGAAGGGAGAGATAGAGGATGAGACCATTGGATGGCATCACTGACTCAGTGGACAAGGTTTAAGCAAACTCCAGGAAATAGTGAAGGACAAGGAAGCCTGGTATACCACAGTTCATGGGGTCACAAAGTGTTGGACATGACTTAACGACTGAACAACAACAACCAGTGTAACAGAAAAAAACAAACAAAAAAAAAAAAAAAAAATGGTGTAACAGTTATTTAAGTCATTCTCCTAAACATGGCACCCTCAATGTATAGTGTGTGTTTGGTGTTGGGGGGCGGTGCTATCGGTATTCCTTTTTTCTATAATTGCCCCTGTAACATAACATTTAATCCTTTTGTTCTGCTGCTTTGTTAACTTTTGAATGAGCTATTCAAGGACAAGAGCCACCAAGACTACATCCTTTTTGTCAAACTTTTCAAAGCCCTTTCTGGTCAGTTTCAGAGTCCTCTTGGGTTTGTTATCTGATCTATATCTGTCCTATTAGAAGAACTGGCCCTTTCAGGGGCCCCCATCTCTCAAACAATGCAAGAGGAAATTCTTTATATTCCCTGTGTTGCTTCCAGACTTCAGAACAAGACATTTAGGGAATTTCCTGGAAGTCCAGTGGATAGGACTTTGTGCTCTCACTGTCAGAGCCTGGGTTCAATCCCTGGTAAGGGAACTAAGATCTTTCAAGCCATGTGGCCAAAAAAGAGAAAAGAGTCTCACTTCAATTCAGCCGTTTCTTAAATGCAAAACGACCTTGGGCCCTCTAGGGGTGATGCAGAGCACAGTGAATCATTGAGGGCCAGGTATTTTGAGGTATTTAGAAAGGACATCTAATACACCAATTGGCAACTACCCTTATCACCATATATAATAATATGATCAGAAGTAATTAAATTATGAATTAATAAAATATTGTATATAAACAGTTCCTAGTAATAAAGGAAAATGCATTAGATTTGTTAGGTAAGTAAGTAAAGTCACTCACCCATGTCCAACTCTTTGCAACCCCCATGAACGGTAACCAACCAGGCTCCTCTGTCCATGGGATTTTCCAGGCAAGAGTACTGGAGTGGGCTGCCATTTCCTTCTCCAGGGGATCTTCCTAACCCAAGGATTGAACCCGGGTCTCCAGCATTGTAGGCAGACACTATAGCATCTGAGCCACCAGAGAAGCCCATTTTAGATTATAATTCACACAAATCAGGATACTAGATTACCACTTAGTTCAATAAAGCCGTAACTTACAAATTGATAACCTGAATTAATGACTTGCCCCAAGTCTCTGATTTTTACCATGTGATGTTACCACAGAGGCAAGAACCTGGCCCATTTCTTAATTATCACTAGTGCTACAGAAATTCTTCCAGTGATACGTTGAGTAAAAGGAGAAATTATAAAAATGTTAAGTTTCAGGAAGGAAAAAATATATGCAAAAAAGTTTAGTATATACTTATATTTATAGAACTGTGCATTCAAAATTAAATAGGTTCTAGTTTGTATGGCACATGCTTAAGGCAATTTACACATCAGATTTTCTGCTTAGTCCTTTTCTTTATTATTAATGCTTAATTTTAAAATGCATTTTTATATTATGTTATTATGAACGTTGCTGAGAGGCATTATCAGTATTTAGTCTATAATTTTATTCATTTATTAAACACATTTTAACTGTTCCACACTGACAAGTTCACTCTCATTCCTGTTACATGCTGAACCTCATAGTCCTTATATCTACAAGTGGTGGTACACTGCTTATCAATGGCAGCTTTTGAGAATAACCTCAGGGAATGTTTAACAGAGGAAACAATGATACACACAAATATCCCCAGGCATAAAAAGTAGGAAGTCTGTGTAGATGAGCAGACTTAGCAAATTTCTGCCCTCTAAACAGACTTATCAAACTCTAGATAATACCCTCCATTTGAGCATTTTATACTATTTTAGCAGAACCATAGTCAGTCATGTACTAAGACAGTAATTCTCAACGTGTACACATGCTGGTGTGTCAGTCATTTGTAAAATGGGACACAGGTAATATGCAAGAACAGTAGTTAAAATGAACCCAAGTATTTTTCAGTGATTTCTTCCCTTTTTGAGTATAGCTTCAAGATTCTCCCTGTATCAGTGTCCTATATTTCTTCTGACAGGTCTTACTGAATAGAAGACAAGAAAGGTAAGGCTGTCCCTGGTGTGCCAGGCATTTTGCTGAGCAGTTCATGTGACACTGAGGATGCTGTGATGGGGAATGTGTTCATAGGAGAATGTGTCCAGCAGAATGTTTCATCCAACGTGTTGTGTAGTGAGAATCATGGGCTTATGTTAACAGCTTAGCAAAGGTGGGTGCACAGACCTTGATGGCAGAGATACTTCAATAGTGCAGATAGAGGAAACAGTGCTTACATGTGCATTATCTTTTATTGTATATAATGGGAAAATAAATCTCAGGATGGGAAAAACCTTGCTGTTAGTTTCTATTAAAGTATAAATTAGCAGGCTGAGAAGGCACTCTGTGAAATGCAAAGGTTGACACTCAGAAGAAGGAGCTAATCGAATATGACCTTCAAATTAGACTTTCCCTTTAGAATATAATAAAAGCAGGAAAAGAAAAGTGACCGCAAGTTGAAGAGTTATGCTGCTAAAAATTAAAATCAAGCCACACTTTTAGGATAGAGACATGGGAATTTGCAAAAGAAGATATTTCTTACACCTGCCTAAAAGCAAGCTAGGTGCAAAGTCACCTTGAGAAAGAACCAAAAGTCAGCTCTGCTTTAAAGTCTGGGTCCCAAGCTGAATATTACTTCTTAAAAAGAGAAAAACACTTAATATATTCATAGTTAAGCAAACTTTTTTTTTGCATTTTTATTTTGTGAAATCCATCATTTTCCTGATAGATTTTGGATTTAATGCTTTGTTTAGGAAGCCTTTTCCTGTCATAAATAGCAAAATATTCTCACTTGTTTGTTATCACATAATTTTGATTTTCAGATCTGATTAATACAGTCATAATTGATTTTGTGTATATGTGGTGAGAAGTTAGAAACTCATGATATTCTTTCCAGATACAAAGCTGGTTATTCCAACACCATTGATTAAATACTATGCCGTCTCTTTGTTGATTAAACATTTTTGTTATCATTGTTAAGTTTACGTATACCTTTATAAATTTTCTATAGATGTGTAAGAGAATGATTGCTTCTTAGTTGAAACAAAGATAGATAGATACACAGATATGATAGAAACACAGAGATAAATCATGATCTTCTACAACCTTACTCACTATTACTGACTTAATATGACAATTTAGGAAAAAATCATTTTTCCTCCAGTATAAAGTCTCAATTTGGTTTTCTGTTTTTATTGCTCTCAGCTTCTATATTTCAAAGCCATGTAGTGGAATGCATGAAGATTCAAGACAGTTATATGTGCTGGAGGAATTATAACATTTATCAGTTTTAAATATCCCCCTTTATATTTTCCTGAAATCTTATTTTGTTTGTTTATAATACGGACATCCTTCAGTTCAGTTCAGTTCAGTCATGCTGAACTCTTTGCAACCCCATGAATTGTAGTATGCTAGGCCTCCCTGTACATCACCAACTGCCAGAGTTCACTCACACTCACGTCCATCGAGTTGGTGATGCCATCCAGCCATCTCATCCTTTGTCGTCCCCTTCTCCTCCTGCCCCCAATCCCTCCAAGCATCAGAGTCTTTTCCAGTGAGTCAACTCTTCGCATGAGGTGGCCAAAGTACTGGAGTTTCAGCTTTAGCATCATTCCTTCCAAAGAAATCCCAGGGCTGATCTCCTTTAGAATGGACTGGTTGGGTCTCCTTGCAGTCCAAGGGACTCTCAAGAGTCTTCTCCAACACCACAGTTCAAAAGCATCAGTTTTTCAGCTTTCTTCATAGTCCAACTCTCACATGCATACATGACCACTGGAAAAACCATATCCTTGACTAGACAGACCTTTGTTGGCAAAGTAATGTCTCTGCTTTTGAATATGTTATCTAGGTTGGTCATAACTTTCCTTCCAAGGAGTAAGCGTCTTTTAATTTCATGGCTACAGTCACCATCTGCAGTGATTTTGGAGCCCAAAAAAATGAAGTCTGACACTGTTTCCACTGTTTCCCCATCTATTTCCCATGAAGTGATGGGACCAGATGCCATGATCTTCGTTTTCTGAATGTTGAGCTTTAAGTCAACTTTTTCACTCTCCTCTTTCACCTTCATCAAGAGGCTTTGAGTTCCTCTTCACTTTCTGCCATAAGGGTGGTGTCATCTGCATATCTGAGGTGACTGATATTTCTCCTGGCAATCTTGATTCCAGCTTGTGCTTCTTCCAGCCCAGCGTTTCTCATGATGTACTCTGCATATAAGTTAAATAAGCAGGGTGACAATATATAGCCTTGACGTACTCCTTTTCCTATTTGGAACCAGTTTGTTGTTCCATGTCCAGTTCTAACTGTTGCCTCCTGACCTGCATATAGGTTTTTCAAGAGGCAAGTCAGGTGGTCTGGTATTCCCATCTCTTTCAGAATTTTCCACAGTTTATTGTGATCCACACAGTCAAAGGCTTTGGCATAGTCAATAAAGCAGAAATAGATGTTTTTCTGGAACTCTCTTGCTTTTTCCATGATCCAGCGGATGTTGGCAACTTGATCTCTGGTTCCTCTGTCTTTTGTAAAACTAGTTTGACCATCAGGAAGTTCATGGTTCACGTATTGCTGAAGCCTGGCTTGGAGAATTTTGAGCATTACTTTACTAGCATGTGAGATGAGTGAAAGCATTCCTTGGCATTGCCTTTCTTTGGGATTGGAATGAAAACTGACCTTTTCCAGTCCTGTGGCCACTGCTGAGTTTTCAAAATTTTCTTGCATATTGAGTGCAGCACTTTCACAGCATCATCTTTCAGGACTTGAAATAGCTCAACTGGAATGCCATCACCTCCACTAGCTTTGTTCGTAGTGATGCTTTCTAAGGCCTACTTGACTTCACATTCCAGGATGTCTGGCTCGAGGTGAGTGATCACACCGTCATGATTATCTGGGTCATGAAGATATTTTTTGTACAGTTCTTCTATGTATTCTTGCCACCTCATCTTAATATCTTCTGGTTCTGTTAGGTCCATACCATTTCTGTCCTTTATTGAGCCCATTTTGCATGAAATGTTCCCTTGGTATCTCTAATTTTCTTGAAGAGATCTCTAGTCCTTCCCATTCTGTTGTTTTCCTCTATTTCTTTGTATTGATCGTTGAGGAAGGCTTTCTTATCTCTTCTTGCTATTCTTTGGAACTCTGCATTCAGATGCTTATATCCTTACCACTTTAAAAATAAATACTTTAACATCTTATTCATCCCCACAATGGAAACAGTGAGAGACTTTATTTTGGGGGGCTCCAAAATCAGATGATGACTGCAGCCATGAAATAAAAGACAATTGCTTCTTGGAAGAAAAGTTTTGAGAAACCTAGACAGCATATTAAAAAGCAGATACATTATTTTGCCAACAAAGGTCCGTCTAATCAAAGCTACGGTTTTTCCAGTAGTCATGTATGGATGTGACAGTTGGACTGTAAAGAAAGCTGAGTGCTGAAGAACTCATGCTTTTGAACTGTGGTGTTGGAGAAGCCTTTTGAGAGTCCCTTGGACTTCAAGGAGATCCAACCAGTCCATCCTAAAGGAAATCAGTCCTGAATATTCATTGGAAGGACTGATGCTGAAGCTGAAACTCCAGTACTTTGGTCACTGATGTGAAGAACTGACTCATTTGAAAAGACCTTGATGCTGGAAAAGATACAAGGCCTGAGGAGAAAGGGATGACAAAGGATGAGATGATTGGATGGCATCACTGACTCAATGGACATGAGTTTGAACAAGCTCTGGGAGTTTGCGATGGACAGGGAAGCCTGGTGTGCTGCAGTCCATGGGGTCACAAAGAGTTGGACACAACTGAGTGACTGAACTGAACTGAACGTCAGTTATAAACAGCTTATGGCTGGATTTTTTTCTTTAATCTCAGATTTTATAAATCAGTGCTGTTCTTTTGCATCTGTACAAACCATTTTTTATGTATGTTTTCTATTTGTCTTTTTGTTTATTTGTTTCATTATTTACCCTGTTAGCTCTTTCTTCATTTAGATTAATTGTACTTCCTTTTCTTCTTCTTATTCCCTGTGTTTCTACATTCTAATAGCGATATTTTCCTCTAAAATGGACAATTAATTTTTAGTAAATCTCTATAAAATATTTATCCGTTTTTGTTGAAAATTAATTGCATACTTTAAACTACCTATCCCTCAAATAAAAGGGCTTCCCTGTTGGCTCAGACGGTAAAGCGTCTGCCCGCAATGCAGGAGACCTGGGTTCGATCCCTGGGTCGGGAAGATCCCCTGGAGAAGGAAATGGCAACCCACTCCAGTACTCTTGCCTGGAAAATTCCATGGACAGAGGAGCCTTGTAAACTACAGTCCACAGGGTAGCAAAGAGTCGGGCACGACTGAACGACGTCAACCTCACTTCGTTACTTCAAATAAAAAAAAAAAGACCTTTGATTTGCATTTCTCTGATAATGAGTGATGTTGAGCATCTTTTCATGTGTTTGTTAGCCATCTGTATGTCTTCTTTGTAGAAATGTCTAGATTTTTGGACCCTGGGGGAGAGGGAGAGGGTGGGATGAGATGGGAGAATGGCATTGAAACATGTATACATATGTAAGAAATGAATTGCCAGTCTATGTCTGATGCAGGATGCAGGATGCTTGGGGCTGGTGCAGGGAGATGACCCAGAGAGATGTTATGGGGTGGGAGGTGAGAGGGGGTTCATGTTTGGGAACGCATGTACACTCGTGGTGGATTCATGTCAATGTATGGCAAAACCAATACAGTATTGTAAAGTAAAATAAAGTTAAAATAAAAATTTAAAAAAAAAAGAACTTTGGCAAAATTTTATTGACCTAAACTAACCTTCTCAAACAACTCTATGTCTTACTAAAGTTAGGTGCATGTTGTAAATGTCATCTACTTTCCTGGCAATTGTATTCTTTAAAATTCCTTAGACATCATCAGTATATAATTATCAATGATAATTATCAAAGAGCATGATCTTTGCTCACTACTCTTTATTAATCCCTATTGTTGTTCAGTCGCTCAGTCATGTCTGACTCTGCGACCCCATGGACTGCAGCATACCAGGTTTCCCTGTCCTTCACTATCTCTGAGTTTGCTTGAAGTCATGTCTATTGAGTTGATAATCAACCCAACTGTCTTATCATCTGTGGCCCCCTTCTCTTCCTACCCTCAATTTTAATCCCTGTGCAGTCTACTATATTTAATTCTTTTTGTTTAATGTGTTCATTAGTTTGCTTTGCTCATGGCCTCCATAACAAAATACTTTCTCCAGCAGTATATACCCAACCTGAGTGTTCTAGGTATGCAAGTCTGCATCAATAACTCCTAACATAATGACTGACCGGGCTTTTCATGGAATTATTTGATTAATTATAAGCTGGTGACACATGCATAGATTCTTCTCTACACTGTCCATCTCTTACAGTTATTCCAGAATTCTGCTGGGAAGAGTCAATTTTGTGTGTTTTTTTTTTTTTTTTCACCTGTGGATGTTTGCAAATTCCTCAGTTTTGTTTATGTAATTTCAACCAACAGTTTGCATTTAATTTAAAATTTCCAGAAAGAACTTACCATTTTTGTACATTGGTAGATATGCTCCTAACTGTCCAGTGTTTCTGTGGATGGAAACATTTCTGAGTTATATAGATAAACGTATGTTTTCAGGTAGCCATCAGAACCAGAAACCGTTTTTCCAAATATTTACAATTCTTCAGAATACACTAAAAATGTAAATCAAATAATAATTCCATTTTTTTTCCTGTTTGTAGTTTTATAGTCTAAAACTTCCTTCCTTTTGAGGGAAGATCCTTTGAAGGCATTTTGAAGGTAGTCTGTACAGTGATATTACTAATTGGGATTAAAAAAAAAACAAAACAAAACTTGGAGGTATCAGGCTAACATTGAATGCTACATAGGTCATTCTGCTATTAAGACGCACTTTAATTCTGATTAAATAGTTTGTCTCTTTCAAAGCATGTGAAGTAAATGTTGTAGTTCAGTTCAATTCAGTGACTCAATTGGGTCTGACTGTTTGTGAATCTCTGGACTGCAGCATGCCAGACTTCCATCACCAACTCCCAGAGCTTACTCAAACTCATGCCCAGCGAGTTGGTGATACCATCCAACCATCTCACCCTCTGTTGTCCCCTATTCTTCCCACCTTCAATCATTCCCAGCATCAGGGTCTTTTCCAATGAGTCAGTTTTTCGCATCAGGTGGCCAAAGTATTGCAGTTTCAGCTTCAACATCAGTCTGCCCAATGAATATTCAGGACTGATTTCCTTTAGGATGGACTGGTTGGATCTCCTTGCAGTCCAAGGGACTCTCAAGAGTCTTGTCCAATGTCACAGTTCAAAAGCATCGATTCTTCAGTGCTCAGCTTTCTTCATAGTCCAACTCTCACATCCATATATGACTACTGGAAAAACCATAGCTTTGGCTAGATGGACCTTTGTTGGCAAAGTAACGTTTCTGCTTTTTAATATACTGTCTAGGTTGGTCATAACTTTTCTTCCAAGGAGCAAGCATCTTTTAATTTCATGGCTGCAGTCACCATCTGCAGTGATTTGGGGACTCCCAAAAATAAAGTCTGTCACTCTTTTCATTGTTTCCCCCATCTATTTGCCATGAAGTGACGAGACCAGATGCCATGATCTTAATTTTCTGAATGTTGAGTGTTAAGCCAACTTTTTCACTCTCCTCTTTCACTTTCATCAAGAGGCTCTTTAGTTCTTCCTTGTTTTCTGCCACAAGGATGGCGTCATCTGCATATCTGTGGTTATTGATATTTCTCCCAGCAATCTCGATTCCAGCTTGTGCTTCATCCAGTCCAGCATTTCTCATGATGTACTCTGCATATGAGTTAAATAAGCAGGGTGACAATATACAACCTTGAAGTATTCCTTTCCCAGTTTGGAACCAGTCTGTTGTTCCATGGTTTTTTGTTTTGTTTTGTTTCGTTTTGTTTATAAGTGGTGAAAAATTCTGGTAGCACGCCTCCTCCAGCTTTTTAGAGACTTTAAATAGTTATACTTTGGGGCCATATCTAAGTTGGTACACAGAGATCAATGTGACAAAACTAAATAAAGGTCTGATTCACCAAAGAAAATATAACATCCATAGGCAAACATGCTTTTATATATATAGAAGTATGGTTATTGAGTTGTCACATTGCCAGACTCCATTCTTTCTTTCACAACCTGGGTGTCTGTGTTCCTCTAATACCTAAACCCCAAAGAGTTGATTTTTTTCTTTTTGTTTTCTTCCCTATTTTTAGGTGTATACTGTTGACGAATCTGGACTAAACATCCTCATGTGGTCCGTGATTGGCAATAAACGAACTGGTTGGATGTACGGACATGTTCCTCTCTCAAGTAACAGTCCATTTAAAGTGGCATTTGAAGCTGATTTGAGTGGAAAAGAGAGCATCTTTATTGCCCTTGATGACATCTCTTTTACCCCAGAATGTGTATTTGGAGGTAAGCAATTCCTTCTGAAAATGGGCGGTACAAAGATTGTTTTAGATATCTAAATATAAAAGACTTGGGAATTTCTGAGGAATTGCATTTCTTTTCATGTCCAGTCTTACTCATACATTGTAGAAAGAGCAGTATACACAGCTGAAGGTAAGGTTTTTTTCTCCATGAAACTTTATCATGAAATTTCCATGCATTCTAGGCCACAAAGTAGCTTTGACTAAAGTTCTTTAAGAAACCCAGAGAAAATTTAGTTTTCTCAATATAGCTTTGTTGTCTATTTTTCCTTTTAATTTCCAAAGGTTCACAGCAACTGCACAAAGACTCTTCTGCTCACCTGTCTTTTCCATCCAGATGAACTTTTCCCCTTCTGTTTCTACATTACAATCTAGAACTCTTATTCTATTGCATAACGGAAAAAAAGTCTTGTCATTAACTCCCTTTCTAAGAAATCATACCTTTAACAAAAATCTGAGTTTCTGATGTTTAAGATGCTTCCACTTAAGTGGCTATTTGTTCTCATATAAATCCTTCACTTTATCAACATTAGAGAGTAGGGTCATTGCCTTTCGAACTGTCCATTAATTTTGTATGCTGCAACTTTGCTACATTTATTTATTATTTCCAACAGGGAATTTTTTTGGTAAAGGCTACTAATGTGCAGTATACTATCACGTTACCTGCAAATAATAACAGTTTTACTTCTTCCATTCCAATGTGGATGCCATTTACTCTCCCTCCGCCCCGATTGCTGTGGCTAGGACTTCAATCGAAGAAGGCCATGGTAACCCACTCCAATACTCTTGCCTGGAAAATCCCATGGATGGAGGAGCCTGGTAGGCTGCAGTCCATGGGGTCGCAAAGAGTCAGACTCAACTGAGCGACTTCACTTTCACTTTTCACTTTTCATGCATTGGAGAAGGAAATGGCAACCCACTCCAGTGTTCTTGCCTGAAGAATCCCAGGGACGGGGGAGCCTGGTGGGCTGCCATCTAAGGGGTTGCACAGAGTCGGACACTACTGAAGCAACTTAGCAGCAGCAGTAGGACTTCAATATTATATTGAATAAAGGCAGACAGAGTGGGCATCCTTGTCTTGTTCCTGATCTTTTTGGAGGTAAAGTGTTTGTCTTTTCATCATTGTTATAACATCAGCTGTGGGTTTGTCTTCTATGGACTTTATTATGTTGATACACATTTCTTCTATATCTTCTTTGGGAAAATTCTTATCGAAAAATGGATGTTGATTTTGCCAAATGCCTTTGTGCATTTGTGGAGAGGATCATATGATTTTTATCCTTTGTCAGTTTCAGATTTTCAGTCATCCTCCATCCCTCGACAATATCCTAGTTGATCATTATGTACAATCTTTTTAATGTGTTATTTAATTTGGTTTGCTAATATATCATTGAAGATTTTTCATTCATTTTCATCAGGAATATTGACTTGTAATTTTCTTTCTTTGTGCTGTCCTTATTTTGTTTGTGTATATAAAATTCTGACCTCATAGAATGAGTTTGAAAGTATTCTCTCCTCTTCTGTTTTTGGAAGAGTTTGACAAGTACTGATACTAGTTCTTATTTGAATGTTTTGTAGAACTCACCTGTGAAGCCTTCTTATGCTGGACTTTGGTGTGTTTGAAGGTTTTTAATTACTGATTCTCTTTACTAGCAACCATCAGCTCAGATTTTCTATTTCTTCCTGAACCAGTCTTGGAAGGTTGTGTTACTGAGAATCAATCCGTTTCTTCTAGATTGTCCAAATTATTTGGGGTATAATTGTATGTAGTAATCTCTTGTTATCTTTTGTATTTCTGGGTTATCATTATAACATCCCATCTTTCATATATGATTTTATCTGAGTCCTCTCTTTTCCTTGGTGAATCTAGCTAAAGATTTGTCATTTTGTTTATCATTTCAAAGAACCAGCTCTTGATTTCACTGATACTTTCTGTTGTGCTTTTAGTCTCTATTTCATTTATTTCTGCTCTAATCTTTGGTATTTCCTTTCTTCTACTAACTTTGGACTTTTTAAATTCTTCTTTTTGAACAATCTTTCCAGCTACATTTTTGTTGTTGTTGTTATTAACTTGAAAGAAAATAGATCTTCTGGGAGTGAATGCAATTCTCCCCCCCCCCAAAAAAAAAGAAATATTATCCCAGGCATCCCTTTTAACTTGACTTGGTAAATGTAAAATGACAGCAACTAGCAAGGTGCCAAACAAAATAATGAAATTCATAAGGAATTCATGGGGGATAGGCAGCCACAAGTTATCCTTGTTTATATTATCACTGCTAAATGATAGTAGCTCTCACCTCATTCTTGAATAGAGATTTTTCTTCTTTTTTCCCATCTCTGGATGTGAACAGAGAGTATTACTCTGGAGCATTTCCAGGACTGGGAATGAGAATATTCTCTCGAAGGCAAATTATTTAAAAATGGAAATATTTGTCTGTTTTCATCATCTTCATCATTTATATTATCTCCAGTGATGTATTCTATATGCCTAGAAGAGTTCTGCTATATAGGAAATACTCAATAAACATGTCCTATGAATAAACAATAAATATGTCAAATGAAAATATCAATAAGTAAAAGTCATCACCTGAATTTATATGCTACCCCTCTTCACTACCACCAATGAACTCTGCCTCCAGTCTTAATCTCTAACCCTTGTTTTGGAAAAAGGAAAGAGACAGTGACAGACAGAGCTGTGTGAATTGTCCAATGTACTCTGTGTGACTGTATTGAGAGGTAGAAAGATAACAATTATACTAAAAATTTGGAGACATGAGTCTAAATCATGCCTGTATCACCAAACTCTTATATAATTTTAAAAGAAATTTAAACTCCTTAGATCATGTTATATCATCAGGGAGATGAAATAAACAATGTCTTCTCTCTCTTTTAATTCTACTATCTTATGATCATTTGGGACAGGATTTGTAAAAGAGGATCAGAAAAGCATAAGGAAGGGATAGAAAATGTTCTAGAAAAGAAGACAGTCCAGAGAGAATGATGAGGAAGTTCAGAGGGTCCAGGAGTTAGAGCAGAAGTGTCATTGCGGGAAGACATAGAATACTTTTCATTACTTGCTGTGTTTGTAAACTTGAGTAAGTCTGCCCTTCATTTAACCAAAAGTGAAGGGAAAGTTGATCTGTTGCATCCAACTCTTTGTGACCTCATGGGCTATACAGGCCATTGAATTTTCCTGGGCAGAATAATGGAGTGGGTAGCCGTTTCCTTCTCCAGGGGATCTTCCTGACCCAGGAATCAAACTGAGGTCTCCTGCATTGCAGGCAGATTCTTTATGATCTGAGCTACCAGAGGATCCCATGTAACTAAAATTTGTTGTGAATCTACTGTGTTCTGCCCTGAATTTAGATTGAAAAGGCATATGTGCCTTTAATATTATTGCCAGCTCTCCAGAAGTTTAATATCTAAGGACATATTGGGATAACAATGCATCCTTGGAAGCTTAAAATAGTAGTAAATGTAATTGAAACTCTCTTAGCTCTAAAATATGGTTCTAAGTCAATTTCATTTGGCTTGAAGGCAGCATCAGGCATAGAGAAGTAGTTTATTGAGCCACCAATGAATATTCCTGAGAAATATTCAAGGGTGTGCTGGTAAGCTAGTGTTCAAGAGGAAAAAAAAGCCCCGTGTGTAGCGTTTTCCTATTTCCTTGGTGTCGATTCTCCAGCATGGTTAATTTTAATTTACCAGTATGACATCACTGCAGGTTTGTGGGTTCAAGAAGAAAAGCATGCCATCTTTTTCTTTACATAGGCTGCTCTACACACACGTCAGAGGAAGGATCCTCATTTTAATGGTGTTTGCTTCCTACCAACACCACACAGGAGTGAAAATCACAGCTGTGGTCCAGGGCAAAGAATCAGTTCAGTCACTTGCTGTTGTGTCTGGCTCTTTGAAAACCCATAGGCTGCAGCACACCAGGCTGCCCTGTCCATCACCAACGCCTGGAGCTTACTCAAATTCATGTTCACTGAGTTGATGATGCCATCCAACTATCTTGTCCTGTATTCCCGTCTCCTCCTGCCTTCATACTTTCCAAGCATCAGTGTTTTTTCTGATGAAGTCAGTTCTTGGCATCATGTGGCCAAATTATTGGAACTTCAGCTTCAGCATCAGTCCTTCCAATGAATATTTAGGACTGATTTCCTTTAGGACTGACTGGTTTGATCTCCTTGCTGTCCAAGGGACTCTCAAGAGTCTTCTCCAACACCACAGTTTGAAAGCATCAGTTCTTCAGTGCTCAGCTTTCTTTATGGTACAAATCTTACATCCATCCATGACTACTGGAAAAACAATGGCTTTGACTAGACAGACCTTTGTTGCCAAAGTAATGTCTCTGCTTTTTAATATGCTGTCTATGTCAGTCACAGTTTTTATTCAAAGGAACAAGCATCTTTTAATTTCATGGCTGCAGTCACCATCTTCAGTGATTCTGGAGACCAAGAAAATAAAGCCTCCCACTGTTTCCATTGTTTTCCCATCTATTTGTCATGAAGTGATGGGACCAGATGCCATGATCTTAGTTTTTTCTATGTTGAGTTTTAGGCAGCTTATTCACTCTCCTCTTTCACTTTCATCAAGAGGCTCTTTAGTTCCTCTTTGCTTTCTGCCATGTTTGGTGTCATCTACATATCTGAAGTTATTGATATTCTGCCTTGGTCTTGATTCCAGTTTTTGCTTTATCCAGTCTGGCATTTTGCATGATGTGCTCTGCATGTAGTTAAATAAGCAGGGTGACAATATACAGCCTCGATGTACTCCCTTCCAATTTGGAACCAGTCCATTGTTCCACGTCCAGTTCTAACTGTTGCTTCTTGACCTATATACATATTTCTCAGGAGGCAGGTAAGATGGTCTGATATTCCCATCTCTTTAAGAATTATCCACAGTTTGTTGTGATCTACACAATCAAAGGCTTTAGCATAGTCAAGAAAACAGAAGTAGATGTTTTTCTGGAACTCTGTTGCTTTTTTTATGATACAACAGATGTTGGCAATTTGATCTCTGGTTCCTCTGCCTTTTCTAAATCTAGCTTGAACATCTGGAAGTTTGCGGTTCATGTACTATTGAATCCTAGCTTGGGTAATTTTGAGCATTACTTTGCTAGCATGTGAGATGAATGCAGTTGTGTGGTAGTTTGATTCTTTGGCATTGCTTTTCTTTGGAATTGGAATGAAAACTGACCTTCTCTCTTCCTGTGGCCACTGCTGAGTTTTCCAAATTTGCTGGCATATTGAGTGCACACTTTAATAGCATCATTTAGGATTTGAAATCGTTCAGTTGGACTTCCATCACTTCCAAGCTTTGTTCATAGTGTTGCTTCCTAAGTCCCACTTGACCTTGCACGCCAGAAAAAAAGGCAAAATGGTTGTCTGAGGAAGCCTTACAAATAGCTGAGAAAAGAAGAGAAGCAAAAGGCAAAGGAGAAAAGGAAACATATACCCATTTGAAAGCAGAGTTCCAAAGAATAGCAAGAAGAGCTAAGAAAGCCTTCCTACGTGATCAATGCAAAGAAATAGAGGAAAACAGTAGAATGGGAAAGACTAGAGATCTCTTCAAGAAAATTAGAGATACTAGGGAACATTTCATGCAAAGATGGGCACAATAAAGGACAGAAATTATATGGACTCATCAGAGGCAGAAGATATTAAGAAAAGGAGGCAAGAATACATGGAAGAACTATACAAAAAAAATTTCCATGACCCAGATAACCATGATGGTGTGATCACTCACCTACAGCCAGACATCCTGGGAGTGCAAAGTCAGGGCAAAGAATGGGCATATTTATTTCACATAATGTATCCAGAATATTGCTAATGAAAACTTACCCTATTATAAGGATATTTATAGCATTTGTATCACTTGATATTTTCAAAGCCCCAAAACCTCTTGGTTATGAATAGCTATAAAGGGTGTTATCAATTGTTTTGTGCCTTTATTTTTTTTTTTCTCAAATATTTATTTTGAAACCAGTATTTTTCACTCTATTTGCTTATTCCAAGCATACTTCAGGCAGCATATTCTATAAACTTTGCCTTCTTCCCCCACCCCCGGACCCCCCAGTTCCCTTTTATTCCTCGAACTCTAGTTCAAGGGCTTCTTATGACTCATCAGAATCTCTCTTATGGCTGCATACCCGATTTGTCTAATTTACTCACACAAAATTATCAACTTAATCTTCTAGTCCCTACTATAGTGTAAGTTCCAGAAAAGTATTGCATTTTTCTAACTCACAATAGTAACAGAAAGATCTTTTTTTTTTATTGCAAGCGACAGTATCTGACTTAGGCTAACTTAAAAGGCAGAAAATACATTTATTGAAAGAATATTAGATTACTCCAAAAATCAAATGTAAAACTAAGTCTAAGACAGAAAAACAAGCAGAAAGTGAGTAAAAATGACTATACCACTGGGTTCAGTTCACTTCAGTTAGGTCGTTCAGTTGTGTCCGACTCTTTGCAACCCCATGAATCACAGCACACCAGGCCTCCCTGTCCATCACCAACTCCCAGAGTTCACTCAAACTCACATCCATCAAGTTGGTGATGCCATCCAGCCATCTCATCCTCTGTTGTCCTCTTCTCCTCCTGCCCGCAATCCCTCCCAGCATCAGAGTCTTTTCCAATGAGTCAACTCTTCGCATGAGGTGGCCAAAGTACTGGAGTTTCAGCTTTAGCATCATTCCTTCCAAAGAAATCCCAGGACTGATCTCCTTTAGAATGGACTGGTTGGATCTCCTTGCAGTCCAAGGGATTCTCAAGGGTCTTCTCCAACACCACAGTTCAAAAACATCAATTCTTCGGTGCTCAGCCTTCTTCACAGTCCAACTCTCACATCCATACATGACCACTGGCCAAACTATAGCCTGAACTAGACAGACCTTTGTTGGCAAAGTAATGTCTCTGCTTTTGAATATGCTGTCTAGGTTGGTCATAACTTTCCTTCCAAGGAGTAAGCATCTTTTAATTTCATGGCTTCAATCACCATCTGCAGTGATTTTGGAGCCCAAAAAAATAAAGTCTGACACTGTTTCCATTGTTTCCCCGTCTATTTCTCGTGAAGTGATGGGATCAGATGCCATGATCTTAGTTTTCTGAATGTGGGTAAAACTGCCTAATTCCACTGGCAATGAATACTTCCTTCAGAGCTGACCTGTCTACTTCCCTGCCATCATATGAGTATTCTCTAATTGTGCCTTTATCTTTCCCTCCAAATGAAAAGAATTTATTGGAAGCATACTATTGACCAAGCCCTAGTCAAATGCCCACGCTTCAGAGTCTTGTAAGTTACTCTTTCATTTCTAATTTCCACATTATCCATCACGTGGATGATCACGATTCCTCTACTTCTTTAAAAAAATTCATAATCTAGCCTGAACATTCTGTAACCATATGGTTCAATTTATATGGTTGACCAGAAACAATAAATTATCTATCTGTATGCCAGTGGTGAGAGAGGAAATAAAACTGAGACTAATCAAAATATAGTAATTCAGACCAGCTATAAAGAAGAAGCAAAATATTTAGAGACTCTCAATTGCCTGCTGAATACACTGCTTACCCTTTATTGCAGCTCCTGGCTTAGCTGTGTGATTCTGGTTCTAAAATGATGCCTTAAAATAGAACTTCTTGCCTTTCTCTAGTCTTGTCCTATATTATCCTATATTCTCTCCTCTCATCTCATTGACTTTAATCTTACCACTTCTCAGGCTGGGAATGCCCTGTCCTTTATCTCCTCTTATTAAAATCCTTTTTCACTTTCTAGGGCAGAGCAAAACCATCTTATTATCCTTGAATTTATCCTTGATATTCCCAGCAGGAAGCTAAACTCTGTTCCAGATTGTCTTAGACTTAAGTGTGCAGCTCTCCTGTAAAATAACTTACATAGTATTTTGTGATATGTGTAGCTTATTTTCTGTCACTTTTAGTTCCTCTACATTGAAAAAATTCCATTATCTTATTTTTTAAAGAAAATTTTGTTATGTGTAAGTGATCTTTAATTTTAGGTTGATGGATAAAAATACACATTTGAAAAAAGTATATGATATAGAGTAGATATCCATTTTATATAGAAGTGGTATCATAGCAACTATAGATAAATAATTTAAAACATAGTTTTAATACATGGGTCTGTTTTATAATGCTGATTCAGTAAGTCATTCATTCATGGAGAAGGCAATGGCACCCCACTCCAGTACTCTTGCCTGGCAAATCCCATGGGCTGAGGAGCCTGGAAGGCTGCAGTCCATGGGGTCACGAAGAGTCGGACATGACTAAGTGATTTCACTTTCACTTTTCATTTTCATACATTGGAGAAGGAAATGGCAACCCACTCCAATGCTCTTGCCTGGAGAATCCCAGGGACGGGGAAGCCTGGTAGGCTGCTGTCTTATGGGGTCGCACAGAGTTGGACACAACTGAAGCGACTTAGCAGCAGCAGCAGCAAGTCATTCATGGGCCTAATCTTTAAAAGAATAGTAATGAATGTACAAAAAGCTGAAGGAAAATTATTGTCCATCCATTCTGATTCACTTACTGGTTTATAGAATATTATTAGGCTTTAAATCTGTTACTGTGGGTTGTGAAGTCCTCACAGTCTGTCAAATGATAGAATAATTACTCTTTATTCCTGGAAAGGACATTAGATTAGAAGGGAAAAACACAGGAACCAGAAAAATGACATTAAAAGCTAATACCAAGCCAACTTATAGGAGTAAAATCTGGATTCCCTCTTAACTACATTTGGAGGAGCTTGTCTGTTGTTACTATGAGGTGGTTCTTACCTGATTTCCTGCTGCTCCTTAGACCGGAAGGAATTTCGTTGAATTAGGGGCAAGAAATCCAAATGACAACCATGGAAAAGTCTGTCCCAGTAGGAACCATACTCCATTAGCCTGGATTTGACACATGCCCCATATTGAACATAACAATAAACCACACTTCACTGTCCCAACACTCTGTCTTAAAGGTGAATGCTCTTATGTGAAAAATGATGTTTACCACCTAATCATATATATTTTGTACGATAGTATATAAATATGTGTATATTTAAAATAAAATATGGAGATTGTTATTTCTCTACTGCAGAGCCAGTTTGAAAATGATCATAACCTTTGCTGACTCTTTTCTTTTTACTTGGAAATACTCAGCAAGCCAAATGTTTTACCAAGCCAAGTGTATCTGAGGGATTCTGGGAGTTTTTCAATAGCCAAGGTCAGTCTGGGCCTGTTTAGTTCTCTTGGGCTATTAAAGTCTGTTTCTATTACAGGTCTCCTAATTCCCTGGAAGACATATGTTGTTACCTGGAAAACATTCAGATCTATGAAAACAAGGGTGTTTGTCTGTTGCCTAAGAAATAGAATAAGAAAGTGACACTCATTCACTAAGAAATCTATTTTAAGAAAAGCTTTTTTTCTTTTTATTGAAAACAAGTGACTTCAACAGAATGACCATTTTTCTGATAGCATCTTTCTGGCATGTGGGAACATTTTACTCAGCAAAGACTGACAACTCTTTTAAATAGGAAAATAGAAAATAAAAAACAATTTTCTTGTCTTAACAAAGAGTAAATAAATGGTTTTACATATATGAGTTATCATTTTCACTAATATGGACTTCCTCAAAATAAAAATATGAGGTTAGAGAAATAAGCAGTTTTTTATTAGAAAAAGGTATGAAGGAATAATAGA
>SJYQ01003922.1:119930-137944 GCA_006410935.1 Redunca redunca | reverse complement strand
TTGAAAAAGAAATATTTTTATACTTTATGAAGCGATTTGCAAAAATATAAAAATTAAATTTTAATTCAAAATGATCTGAAATCAAGAGTTCTGCAGAATTGAAGTTAAAAATTTATCATCTGCTTCCCCTCTTGTAGCTTCCTATAACATTCTTCAATGTTGTTAATGAAGTATTGGCCAAAGACAAACAATTACCAATTTATAACTGGCTATCATATTTTACAGTAAGCATTTTACCATTTATGTCATTGAGTATGGCAAGATTTGGCAAGAGCTTAATTCCTGCTCTTTAAAACTAAAGTTCCCTGTGCATCTTTTTTCTTCCCCTTCAAAACAGGCAATCAATTTTGCTTTTACTAAACATATTAATCATAAAGATCAAAATCCATGAGATTTTCCTTGGGTACTTTTAGACTTTTATTGAATTTATATGAAATTCATGAGAATGCTACATTGTATTTCACTGTAAATCATCAGTATGAAATGTTTATTGCTTTATATTGTTTATAATGTTTATTGCTCTAAAAAAGGTATTTCAGCTACTACCCAAACTAAGTGAACAATGACACTCAACATCATTTTAGGAGAACAAAGAAATATCCACAATGTTAGAAATTGTACCTGTCTGCATAGCACAATATGAAGTGCAATGTGATAATGAGAGGAATGTCTTTGATTCCTGGGAATGCAAAAGTTACTTAACGATGCCTTCAATCAGCTCCAGCCTGCAAAGAGTAGTAAAATTCGCTCAGTCGTGTCCAACTCTTTGTGACCTCATGGACTGTGAATCAGTTGCAAACCACAATGTGAGATACCCTTGGTTTTTGAACCCAACGTACTTTAGACTTGTGATCTACTTGAGAAACATGCCCCTAAAGCTAGGATGATATAATATGTGTGTGAGTGTATGTGTGTACAATTGTACTAAGTCTTCACAGTATCAGATCTTCACAATTCCCCTAATCAGATACAGCTTGAGAAATGTTGGCTGAAGAGCAATAAGAAGAACACCTGTAAGTTAAAGACTGAATCACATTGTGAAAATGAATCCACATTTTCTTGCACTGTCTTTCTTTCCACTTTCCCTCTCTGCCCCTGTCACAGCCACCAACATTTCTGATGTCCCTCAATCTCTGTCTCTTACCTTTCATCCTTCCTATTCTCACTTTACTCTTTGAGATATATTTCAGTTGACTTTCTGGATGTCGATTTTCTTTTGCTCTGGTTGTGCTTTTGTTGTTCAGTTGCTATCCGTGCCCAACTCTTTGCAACCCTGTGGACTACAGCATGCCAGGCTTCCCTGTCCTCAACCATCTCCTGGAGCTTGCTCAAATTCACGTCCATTGAGCTAGTGATGCTGTATAGCCATCTCATCTTCAGTCACCTCCTTCTCCTCCTGCCCTCAATCTTTCCCAGCATCAGGATCTTTTCCAAGTGGGGCTCTTTAATTCCTCTTCATTTTTTGCCATTAGAGAGTGGTATCATCTGTATTTCTAAGGTTGTTGATATTTTTCTGGCAATCTTGATTCCAGCTTGTAAGTCATCCGTTGCCTTTTCTGATCGTGCTGCTGCTGCTGCTAAGTCACTTCAGTCATGTCCGACTCTGTGTGACCCCGTAGATGGTAGCCCACCAGCCTCCCCTGTCTCTGGGATTCTCCAGGCAAGAACACTGGAGTGGGTCGCCATTTCCTTCTCCAATGCATGAAAGTAAAAAGTGAAAGGGAAGTCGCTCAGTCGTGTCAGACTCTTAGCAACCCCATGGACTGCAGCCCACCAGGCTCCTTTGTCCATGGGACTTTCCAGGCAAGAGTACTGGAGTAGGGTGCCATTGCCTTCTCCATCTGATCGTGCTACATTCCCTCAAAGTAACTCTCACATGTAATGAACAATCATATCCATGTTCAAGGAGGCAAAGTTTGGTTAGGACTGAAATGGTGCCATTTCTCTTGTGCATCCACTGGCCCTGCACCTCAATTCTAATGGTTTTAAACAACTGATTAAGCAGCTCACTGGGCACGGGAAGAAATGGACCACATGGCTTGACCAATGGACAGTACACTTACTTAAGTACTGTGAATTTTAAATGCTGGATTTTAAAAGGAACTTAGAGAAACTAAAACACAGAAAATTTGAAAAGAAAAATATCAGACGATTTATAGGCTAGAATACAGATGCTGAGGGATATTGGTGCTGAGATGTACACACACACACAGAGTTTATTTCTTAAAGCAGTTTTTGGTTCACAGCAAAATTAGGTGAAAACTACAGAGAGTTTGTGTATACCTGTCTCCCCCATAATCAACCTTCCAGCACGGTTGGTCAATTGTGACAATTGGAAATTCTGCCAGGAACAGCCTCTGCAAGGGTGTGTGACTTTAGAGGGAAGATGCTAGAGGTAGACAGCTGTGCGCTATCATCTGGTAACCTCTCAGCAGGTGGGGGAATGAGGGCCTTGACCTTGAGAGAAAAATCTGGACAATACAAGACAGGATCCACAGGAGACAATACAAGCCTACCAGGTTTCCTGTAAAGAAGGACTTAGAACAAGTGAATTTGAGTATCTTTTGATAGAAATGATTCTAGAATTTAACAGAATTGCTGCCTCCAAATAAGAGAGAAGTTTATTTGTGCATATCTTATCTAAGCAAAAATGTTAAGGAAAGCACACATACTTCATTTTGAATAAGGCAAAAAGCTTGTGAAATACAGAAAATTACTTCCCTCGTGTTTTTTCCGAAAAGACTGATAGCTTAACTAAGTAATAGGTTAATTACTAAAATCAGTTCTAGGTTTTCTCCACATGCAAAAAGTTTATCCAGCCTTTTCAACCTTGAGCTAAGGTTCTACCTTGAGGGAAGTTTATAAAGATAAAACTTTAGTCCATAAAATGTTTGAGGAAAAAAATGAAAGTAAGGCTGTCTGCCATTCCTTTAATGTGAAATTAATTAAAAGAATGAAGAGAAATTATTCATTTGACCATGGTTAAGTATCAAAATATATATATGCTCTCTATATATATTTATAAAAATTTAAATCCGGTTTACTTTCTAAATTTTCATTCAGAATGTTTCCATTGGAACACTGCAGTGGTATGCACTGCTGTGTCTTAGATAATTAAATAAAAACATGTTACAAACATCTCAGAGTCAAACATGTATCCCTCTCCACTTAAACATGCTTATTCCCATGAACAAAAATTCCCTCAGATACATGACTTTCATCACAGGGTTCAAATTTAAATATGTTCTGAGTATATCACCACTACTGAGTGGGAGAGAAACTTTTAGATTTCATTTCTAAAATGAATTCACACCACCATTCTTATGTTTAAAACAAATCATTCTTACAAAACCCATAAATAATAGTTTTAAAATGTAATGAACACAAAAAAAGGTATTCCTGAACTGGTTCCCATTATTTCCTTTTTTTAAGAATTTTTTTTTGACATGCACCATTTTTAAAGTCTTTATTGACTATGTTACTTTATTGCTTCTGTTTTATGTTTTGGTTTTTTGACCACAAGGCATGTGGGCTCTTAGTGCCTTGATCAAGGATCAAATCCTCATGCCTTATATTGGAAGGTGAAGTCTTAACCACTGGACCTCCAGGGAATTCCCAATCCCCATTACATGCTATTTTTTTTTCCCCTAAAATACTGATTAGCCCATTAGCATATGTCCCAGGAATGATAAGAAGTATAAGGACTGCTCCAAGAATAATGTTCCAGCAAATTAGTGCAATCCTGTATATTCACAGATACTCTCTGACCTCTAGAAACAGCAGCAAGTCAGCACTCTTCTCTCATGCTTTAAGTGTTGATTCAAACCATTGCTATGGAATAGTTTCATGTGATAAAATTTCATTAAATTTACATTGTGCTTTTGGTCACTAAAATTTTATGAGCCTCAGTATCCTTATCTATAAAATGGGATTGTTGGGTATGAATCACATTATCTTAGAGAGTCTCACTAGTGTGATATCTTGGCTTAAGCTATGCTTTCATCTCTACTTCACTTCAGATATGATTGCACATATTGTACTTTTTAGACCTTTGAAATGTGATCAAGACTGAAGGGCAGGAATATTGTAACAAAACCATGGCAGCCCTCAATTCTGTGACTCGGTCCTCCCCAAGTTCTCAGGAGCCAAATTCCCCAAGCTGAAGTCACTGAGAAACAGTTAGTAAACTGTATACTAGTATAATGACATAACACCAATTTCCTTAAATGCTAAAATTATTAATGCAACCCTTCAAAGTGCCTAACTTACCATATAAAAGTGTTTTTACTCCTCTAAGAAAATCTGACGGTTGAATTTAAGAATATGAATCACAATTTCCTCTTTAATTGGAAAGTGTCATTTTTTCACAGTAATGATGCCCTTTATAAAAATGTTTCTGAGGTAAGATAAGGTGTATTCTGTAATCATGTTGGCCTGTTATTTTAGAGTTCTTATTATTCCTAATAGAAAATTAATACTTAAATTAGCTAAATGTTTCACTGAAAATATCTTACAATGTTTCAGCACTGGATAGAGAGCTAACTCCCCTAATGTGAAAATGACTTGCTCTCTTTTCCAGGTCTTGTCCCAATACAGCCGTCACTGTGTGAAGCTGATCAGTTTTCTTGTATCTACGCTGTCCAGTGTGTCCCTCTTGCAGGGAGATGTAATGGACAGGAAGACTGCACAGATGGATCTGATGAAATGGACTGTCCTATCAGCCCCCTTCCCCAGCTCTGTGGTCAAACAGAATTCCAGTGCTCTACCCATGAGTGTATCCCATCCCTCCTGCTTTGTGATGGAGTGCCTGACTGCTACTTTAATGAAGATGAATCTGGCTGCTGTGAGTTATTTTCATTCATTCAGTGCTCCAGGGAAGAAATGCTGTTTGGAAATGATAGAGAGAGCTTGACAGATAAAACAAAGTTCTCTAGAGTCTTAGCATGATCATATCATCAGTAACAAAGTTGTTTGTGCTATGTTGCTGAACAAAGTGTACAGTCCTTGCTTAGCATTTCTGGAAACATTTTGTTTGTAGTCATACTAATCTCTGTTAGATGTGTCTAATCTCCTTTTTATATTTGTATCTGAATCACTCATATAGGGGATGCTCTTACAGTCCCATTAGTTTTTAAAATGTTCGTGGGGATGGATTAAAGATATGTAATTATGATTTCTTCCCCCTAAAAACGTTCATGAAGCTGGTGAAAGTAAGTGGGGAAATACCCATTTTAGTGAATAAATGTAATCAGAGTTTAGACCTGGACCATGATAGATGTTTTGTCAGTAAGAGTTAATGCAGGATTTCCCTGGTGATGCAATAGATAAAAAGCTACCTGCCAGTGCAAGAGACATGGGTTCCATCTCTGGTCGAGGAAGATTCCACCTGCCACAGAGCAACTAAGTCTGTGTGCCGTAGCTACTGAGCCTGTGCTCTTGATCCCATGCTCGGTAACAAAAGGGGGCATGGTGAGGAGAAGCCCACGCGCCACAACTGGAGAGCAGCCCCCACTTGGCACAACTCGAGAGAGTCCACATGCAGCAACAAAGACCTAGCACAGCCATAAACAAATAAATTTTTTAAAAAGTTAATGCCAGAGTAAATCGGTGGGACATCTGGTTTGACCTCATCTTCATCACTTTACTACTTGTACAATTTGGGGAAAGTCATTTGAGTCAGTCTCACCGCCCATGTTATACCTACCTTACAGGGCTATAAGAATTGGAGAAAACGCACATAAAATTCTCAGTCCTGCATTCATCAACTTCTTTCTTTAGTGTTAAGTAATTACACAATTACACAAATCTTTAAGGTGAGCACATAATCATGGTGGAGTCAAGGCACCACTAGCATTTTATTTAATTATTTTTTGTCTGGTTTCATGTTATATCACACTGTATATGAGCTGCAGTGAGAGAGCTCCATAAGCCATATGTTAGGTGCTGCTATTTTTGGAGCAGTAAAGTTTGGAATGTAACTGTAAGATGGAGGTATTGGAAAAAAAATAGAAGGCTATTTCAGTGCCCCATTTTGCATGAGCATCCAGAATTATGATATCTATTGCAAAAGGCATGAAGGAAGTAAAGTAAGATAGTTTTTGTATGGTTTTTTTATGTTTAAAGGTTTTAGCTATAAATCAGTGAATCTCTTTTTCTTGGCTTTCTATTTCCCTGTCATTTCCTACATATATATTCTTTCTATAGTAAAGTCAGTTTGTGAGGTCATATAATATTGTCTTAGAGGCAAGTAAGAGGCAAATGAGGAAGAGGAAGCCATCCCTGTTCTGATCAAGGCTCTAATGGAATTTGGCTGTTAGAAATCAGATTAAGTTAAAGAATTCCCTGGTGGTCCAGTGATTATTAATTGGCATTTTCACTACTATAGGCGCATGTTTGGGGAACTAAGATCCCACAAGCATCATGGCTTGGCCAAATTTAAAAATATAAAAATAAAAAATCAGATTAAGCTCAATATAGTCATATGGTATTTGACTTCAAATAACAGTGCTATTTAAAGGGAAGCATAAGAAGATAGCATATTCTTATACTTTTAGACATACGTTAGAAAATTGCTGTTTGATGAGATAGTAATATATGGAATTCTGCTCCTAAAGGGAAATAAGTGTTCATTAGGAACAGATGGTACTGTCAACGAATTGCTCTTCTCCATCTCCAAAATATTTATTGAGTTATGGCTCTGTAGGGAAAAGTGCATGAAAATAAATTGTGGACAAAATGCTAGAGCAATAATTGAGGACTGTCATCTGATGGTGACAATTTACTAAACAATTGAAAGTGTAACAGTTTTTGTTTTTTTTTTCCTGGACTCATTTTTTAAAATTTAGAATGGCATTTTATAAACTATCATTCATTCATTCACAAACCTTCATTCAGTTCAGTTCAGTTCAGTCACTCAGTCATGTCCAACTCTTTGCAACCCCATGAACCACAGCACACCAGGCCTCCCTGTCCACCCAAACCCATGTCCATTGAGTCGGTGATGCCATCCAGCCATCTCATCCTCTGTCGTCCCCCTCTCCTCCTGCCCCCAATCTCTCCCAGCATCAGTCTTTTCCAATGAGTCAACTCTTTGCGTGAGGTGCTTAACATCATTCCTTCCAAAGAACACCCAGGACTGATCTCCTTTATTTTATTTTTTTTTAA
Source organism: Redunca redunca (assembly GCA_006410935.1). Lineage (NCBI taxonomy): Eukaryota > Metazoa > Chordata > Mammalia > Artiodactyla > Bovidae > Redunca > Redunca redunca. The sequence continues at coordinate 130,780 of SJYQ01003922.1, read as the reverse complement.
TTTTTATTTTAACTTTAGTTTACTTTACATTACTGTATTGGTTTTGCCAAACATTGACATTAATTCACCACGAGTGTACATGCGTTCCCAAACATGAATCCCCTCCCATCTCCCACCCCATACCATCTCTCTGGGTCCTCTCTTTGCACCAGTCCCAAGCATCCTGCATCCTGCATCGGACATCGACTGGCGATTCGTTTCTTACATGATAATATACATGTTTCAATGCAATTCTCCCATCTCCTCCCACACTCTCCCTCCCTCTCTCCCCCAGAGTCCAACAGTTCACTCTATAGATCTGAGTCTCTTTTGTTGTCTCGCACACAGGGTCATCGTCCCCATCTTTCTAAATTCCATATATATACGTTAGTATACTGTATTGGTGTTTTTCTTTCTGGCTTACTTCACTCTGTATAATCGGTTCCAGTTCCATCCATCTCCTTAGAACTGACTCAAATGTATTCTTTTTAATGGCTGAGTAATACTCCATTGTGTATATGTACCACAGCTTTCTTATCCATTCATCTGATGATGGACATCTAGGTTGTTTCCATGTTCTGGCTATTATAAACAGTGCTGCGATGAACATTGGGGTACATGTGCCTCTTTCTATTCTAAATGGACTGGTTGGATCTCCTTGCAGTCCAAGGGACTTTCAAGAGTCTTCTCCAGCACCACAGTTCAAAAGCATCAATTCTTCGGAGCTCAGCTTTCTTCACAGTCCAACTCTCACATCCATACATGACCACTGGAAAAACCATAGCCATGACTAGACGGACCTTAAGGATGTAATTTATGCCACACATTCTATTGGGCATTGATGATCCAATGGACATGACCCAATACAAACTCAGGTTGTTAGATACATTCTATATTAGTGAAGGAGAGTAGTAAATGATAGTTGGGATACCATGTGGTAAGTTCTGTGAGAGATAACCAAAGTGTTATTGAATAACATAGGGTACTCCCTAACTATGGTGCCAGAGTGTCTAAATTTTCACATGAAAAGTGATTGCAGAGCCAAATTTGGAAAGACAGATAGTCATTAGGCAATTTGGAATGCTTGATTCCAGTGAGAATGTTCCAAGAGTAGAGGAGAAGTTGTTTGATCAAAGAATATTTCATATAGCTAGAGTCTGTGGTGAAAAATGTAGAAATAAGTTGGGAGAGATAAGCAGGGACTAGGTCTTGAAGAGTCTACCCTATCATGCCAGTGATAAGTAAGTGTTTAGGTGGTACATGGATGGATTGGAATGAGGATGGGTGCCTAGTTAGAAGATATCACGCTTGAAATAATAAGGGGTTGATTAGGTTAATGGTATGATGCACAGTATGAATAGATTTAAGAGATATTCAAGTGAAGAGCAGGAGAAAGAAATTAATAATAGTTTCCAAATTTCTGATCTAGGCAACAAGATAGCTAATCTGCCATTTCTTGAGCTGGGAAAAATAGGAAGAGAAGGACCTCTTAGGGTAAGAAATGTGGCTTCACCTTTGAACATGTTTTATTTATGTTATCTCTGGCATACCCACGTGGAAACATTCAGAATATGTTTTGAAATGGGTGTGTGGTGCTCAGGAATGAGCTTGAGGAAGATATATAAAGGTACAAAGCTATTAGCATACAATGATTCAGACTGTGGCTGTAAATGAGATAATGGAGGAAAAAGATAAGGGGGGCGGGAGACAGAATCCTAAGGAACATCTAAAGGATAGTTAAAAAAAAAATCAAAAGGCAGGGAGATGTCATAGACATAGGAGGGCAACCAAAAGAGAATGATGATCTTAAATCAAAGGTAGAAATCTATGTATCAGAGGGTATGCACAGGTTCAGATGTTTCTGTGAGATCACATAAAATTAGAACTAAAAATTTTTAGACTGGGAAGAAGCTAAAGTAGTTGCTGTGATTCTGGAGAGGTAACACCCTGTGGAGTGGGAGGACAGAACTGTGACATCAGCCTTTTGTGGCGAAGATGAGAAATCATAGAGGGAAGCCAGCTGTAGAAAACCCCTTCAAGAAGGTGGCATTGAGACTGGAATATAGGACAAAATAAGAGGTTTGGTTGATTGGTTTGTTTGTTTTGTGAGACTTGCATGTTTTTAAGCATTGTAGGAACAGAATTCTGAAAAGTTTGAAACTTTATACAAGAAAATCAATAGCAATTGATATTTTAAAGTCTTTTATTTTTACAAAAATACATGTTTAGTGATCAGAATGCTTAAACAGAGCATATGATGAGTCCAACATTTAAAAACAATTCATATTTAATCATGTATTTCCATTGGTAACATATTTTTTGTAAAAGTGTCACTTCAGTTAGTGATACTTTTGTTTGACCAAAAATATCCAATTTGTTAAAGTAAGTGGAAAAAAATAAGTATGGTTTAATGATATGGGAAACTAACCCCAAACTAGAAACATTCTTCTCACTGATATTCGTCTGAAAGAAATCTATTCACATGAAGACTTTAATTTCATCAGGTGTATCAGTCAGTGTCCTGAGAAGAAATAGATGGCATTGATATTGCGCAATTTTAGACTATTTTAATAAAGGAATTATTTATTAGGGGAATAATAAGCATAGGAAAACCACAAGGAAGTCTTTTGTCACCCATGGAACAAAGGATGAGAGAGGAGGGAACAGTTGTTTGTATCTAGAGTCGAGGAGAGCTACTTGATAACGGATGTGGCATTTGCAATGGGAACAGCTAACCACTGGTAATCTCACAGTCTCTTCTGCATTAACCTCCCACTGGTGGTACCCATCAATCAAACTCAGTCAAAGCCAGAAGACAAAGAAAGATGTTCCACCTCCTGGGGCCCAGAGCAAGGAGAGATGGAGGTGGATCAAGAGAGGCACATGGATGCTCTCTATCAATAAGAGAGAGAACTGTGACCAGTAAATGGGGAGGTGAATAGTTTTACTGCTATCTAACTTTAATCAATGGGCTTCCCGGGTGACACTAGTGGTAAAGAATCCACCTGCCAATGAAGGAAATGCTAGAGATGCGGGTTCAGCCTCTGGGCTGAAGACCCTCTGGAGGAGGGCATGGCAACCCACTTCAATATTTTTGCCTGGAAAACCCCATGGACAGAGGAGCCTGGGAGACTACAGTCAACAGGGTTGCAAAGGTTGGCCACGACTGAGCGACTGAACACACACAACTTTTTTGTTTATGTTCCAGAAGTAGTTGATGTATTTTACGAAGTTAAGTGCCACTTCTGAAAATTAGGAGTGGGGTTATGCTCCTAAGACTTGTAGACCAACCTTTATCAACAGTTTTATTAGTTCAGTTCAGTCGCTCAGTCGTGTCCGATGCTTTGTGACCCCATGAATTGCAGCACGCCAGGCCTCCCTGTTCATCACCATTTCCCGGAGTTCACTCAGACTCACGTCCATTGAGTCAGTGATGCCATCCAGCCATCTCATCCTCTGTCGTCCCCTTCTCCTCCTGCCCCCAATCCCTCCCAGCATCAGAGTCTTTTCCAATGAGTCAACTCTTCGCATGAGGTGGCCAAAGTACTGGAGTTTCAGCTTTAGCATCATTCCCTCCAAAGAAATCCCAGGGTTGATCTCCTTCAGAATGGACTGATTGGATCTCCTTGCAGTCCAAGGGACTCTCAAGAGTCTTCTCCAACACCACAGTTTAAACGCATCAATTCTTTGGCGCTCAGCCTTCCTCACAGTCCAACTCTCACATCCATACATGACCACAGGAAAAACCATAGCCTTGACTAGATGGACCTTAGTCGGCAAAGTAATGTCTCTGCTTTTGAATATGCTATCTAGGTTGGCCATAACTTTTCTTCTAAGGAGGAAGCGTCTTTTAATTTCATGGCTGCAGTCACCATCTGCAGTGATTTTTGAGCCCCCCAAAGATAAAGTCAACTTTTTCGCTCTCCTCTTTCATCAAGAGGCTTTTTAGTTCCTCTTCACTTTCTGCCATAAGGGTGGTGTCATCTGCATATCTGAGATTATTAATATTTCTCCCAGCAATCTTGATTCCAGCTTGTGTTTCTTCCAGTCCAGCATTTCTCATGATGTACTCTGCATAGAAGTTAAATAAGCAGGGTGACAATATACAGCCTTGACGTATGAATCAAGGCAAATTGGAAGTGGTCAAACAAGAGATGGCAAGGGTGAAGGTCGACATTCTAAGAATCAGCTAACTAAAATGGACTGGAATGGGTGAATTTAACTCAGATGATCATTATATCTACTATTGCGGGCAGGAATCCTTCAGAAGGAATGGAGTAGCCATCATGGTCAACAAAAGAGTTCGAAATGCAGTACTTGGATGCAATCTCAAAAACGACAGAATGATCTCTGTTCATCTGCAAGGCAAACAGTTTTATTGGGGCCTTTCAATTTGTTGCTTCCCTGATAGCTCACTTGGTAAAGAATCCACCTGCAGTGAGGAGACCCCGGTTCAATTCCTGGGTTGGGAAGATCCCTGGAGAAGGGATCTGCTCCCCACTCCAGTATTCTTGGGCTTCCATTGTGACTCAGCTGGTAAAGAATCCTGAGTTTGATCCCTGTGTTGGGAAGATCCCCTGGAGGAGGGAAAGACCACCCACTCCAGAATTCTGGCCTGGAGAATTCCATGGATTGTATAGTTCATGTGGTGACAAAAAGTCGGACAGAACTGAGTAACTTTCACTTTCACTTTCAATTTATTAGCTATGATCTCAGCACCCTATGTATAAAGATTACCCTTTGTATTTGACAGCTTCTTACAAAGGTGTTCCTCAGTTTATTCAACATGAAAATCATAGTGGTTAAGTCTGTTTTACAGAGATATTCAAGAGTTAAATGAATTAATGTAGCAAATTGAATAATATAAGCATTATTATCCTTTCCACATTAAATTATCTTTATAGTTTTATTAAAATTATTTAAGCTGCTAAGATATTTTAATAAGGGTCCTGATTGGTTTTGTTCAGGGACAGAGTACATATCCATCCTGCTTCATGCTGGGTGTGCATCTGCCTTGAAGGGCTTGTCGCCTTCATTCTCATGACACAAAACCATAGCTCCTCTAATGCTGGAAATGTTAATCTGCTACATATATGACCTTTCATTTTAATAGTAAATAGATATGCAGCCGTAGTCATATATGCTATACTTTTGTGTATATTTCTGATGTAGCAGATATAATCTTCAAAGGGGATATTAATTTACAGAAGTAACTTTAGTGAGCCATCATTCATCAGCTGTTTATTTTTGATTGTATCATCTAGCTAAGCGAATGTGCTAAAAGCCATAAAATGCACTGTGATACTTACTTTGGTTAGAAAGAGTATCAACCTCTAGGGTGATGAGAGATTGAAATAAGTATTTTTATAGCTATGAAACCATAATGTTTGAAAGAGAATGTGGCAAAAGTTGGTATTGTCCAAGGAAACATTTTGAAACCTGATTTTCCTATAAATTTTATTTATAGCTTATTTGGACTAATTTTGGAAAATGTTTTGTTGTATGTGTATTCAGTTCAGTTCAGTCGCTCAGTCGTGTCTGACTCTTTGCAACCCCATGAATTGCAGCACGCCAAGCCTCCCTGTCCATCACCAACTCCCAGAGTTCACTCAAACTCATATGCATCAAGTCAGTGATGCCATCCAGCTATCTCATCCTCAGTCGTCCCCTTCTTCTCCTGCCCCCAATCCCTCCCAGCATCAGAATCTTTTCCAATGAGTCAGCTCTTCACGTGAGGTGGCCAAAGTACTGGAGTTTCAGGTTTAGCATCATTCCTTTCAAAGAACACTCCTTTAGAATGGACTGGTTGGATCTACTTGCAGTCCAAGGGATTCTCAAGAGTCTTCTCCAACACCACAGTTCAAAAGCATCAATTTTTCGGTGCTCAGCCTTCTTCACAGTCCAACTCTCACATCCATACATGACTACTGGAAAAACCACAGCCTTGACTAGACAGACCTTTGTTGGCAAACTAATGTCTCTGCTTTTCAATATGCTATCTAGGTTGCTCATAACTTTTCTTCCAAGGAGTAAGCGTCCTTTAATTTCATAGCTGCAGTCACCATCTGCAGTGATTTTGGAGCCCAGAAAAATAAAGTCTGACACTGTTTCCACTGTTTCCCCATCTATTTCCGATGAAGTGATGGGACCAGATACCATGATCTTCATTTTTTGAATGTTGAGCTTTAAGCCAACTTTTTCACTCTCCACTTTCACTTTCAGCAAGAGGCTTTTTAGTTCCTCTTCACTTTCTGCCATAAGGGTGGTATCATCTGCATATCTGAGGTTATTGATATTTCACCTGGCAATCTTGATTCCAGCTTGTGTTTCTTCCAGCCCAGCATTTCTCATGATGTACTCTGCATAGAAGTTAAATAAGCAGGGTGACAATATACAGCCTTGACATACTCCTTTTCCTATTTGGAACCAGTCTGTTGTTCCATGTCCAGTTCTAACTGTTGCTTCCTGACCTGCATATTAATAATGGATAAAAAGAAAATAATGATTCCATTTGTTTTCCTACTTTCAGTTCTCTGCTGTGTAGGTGTCAATAAGTATTCATCACATATGTAAAAGTAGGTTTTCCTCCTACTTTTAAAGCCCAATTTTAGTAAGTATTCATTAACTTTAATATTATATCATTTAACATACCACAGAAACTAAGATTTTAGTTTCTAATTTCATTAAGTGAAAGGCCAACTTTAAATTATGTAAACTGTAAATTTTCTATAAAAAGAAAAGAGTTAAATTTTCTACAAATTGAACCATGTGTTTTCTTATATGTATTTTATGTCTTTCAATGCTATTTGGGCTATGGTTGAACATTAATATCATTTAAAATTAGAACTTTTCATTGTACAATAAACTTGAAACTAAGCTCTCAGTCATACTGAAAATTGGGTTAAGGAATATGAATTGGATTAGTGCTTCTGAGATAAGAAGTGTCCAAAATAATGCTCTAGAAGTAGATAAGCACCAGCATCTTTGTATACAAATTTCAACACGTTATTTAAAACCTTAAAACTGTTCTCTGGTATGATCTCTCAGCTCCTAGCAATGCAAAACAATGATAAAATGCATATGCATACATTGCTGTTGTTCAGTTGCTCGGTTGTGTCTGACTTTTGAGACCCCATGGATGGCCGCACACCAGGTTTTTCTGTCCTTCACAATCTCACGGAGTTTGCTCAATCTCATGTCCACTGAGTCAATGATGCCATCCAACCATCTCATCATCTGTCCCCCACTTCTCCTCCTGCCCTCAATCTTTCCCAGCATCAGGGTCTTTTCCAATGAGTCCACTCTTTGCATTAGGTGGCCAAAGTATTGGAGCTTCAGGATCAGTCCTTCCAGTGAATCTTCAGGGTTGATTTCCTTTAGAATTGACTATTTGATCTCCTTGCAGTCCAAGGGTCTCTCAAGTATCTTCTCCAGCAACACAGTTTGAAAGCATCAATTCGTCAGCTCTCAGTCTTCTTTGTGGTCCAGCTCTCACCTCCGTACATGACTACCGGCAAAACCATAGCTTTGACCATGGGGACCTTTGTCGTACACATATATAGATGGGTATATTGATGCAAGTTTTTAGTCACACATTCATATTTTTAAACTTATTTTGGTTTTCTCTGGGTCTTCTTGCTAGTGGGTCTGCTCTCCAGTTGCCATGATCTGGCCTCTCATTGTGGTGGCTTCTCTTGTGGAGCACAGGCTGTAGGCATGTGTGCTTCAGTAAATGTGGCTTGTGCACTTAGAGACACAATCTTTTTTTTTTTTTTTTTTACAAACATCTTTTCATCTTATAAGAATTGGAAAATTATTCTGTTTCTTAGTTTGGAATATTATTTATCTTGTCAATGTATATCCTAAAATTATTTTACCCTTTGGAAAAGCTTAAAGAGCTTTTTCCCTAGCTTTTTCTCCTAGCAGTTTAGCCATTTCTACAGTCTGGGTTCAGCCTTTGGTTTTAGATTTGTCTCTCATACCTCTTCACAGAAATTCTCCAGCCTAGGCAAACTGCTTTACTTACTGTTCTAATATCAAAAGTATTGATTCCCAATCTGTAAATTTGATTCCCACTCTGCTAAATGGATTTTCTCTGAAAGCATTAGAATGTAAATTAAAATATAAAGTATATCTCAAGACTCTATTCCTACTTTCCCCCTTTAGAGACTTCCCTATACTAAAGGAACCTCTTATTTCTGTCATACTTACCTATACCAATGCTTTCCTAGCTAAGTCTGACCTTATGACATTTCTCATATTTACTTTGAAACATTAATCATTCTTATATTGTTATCTTCATTTTGTTGCTCCATATGTTTTGATTACTGTTTTCAAAATCTCTTTCCTGCACTTACCAGTGGAAGTGCAAAGTATAATGTCTTACTTACAGTAAAGCAGCTCAATATTATTTATTGGTGTGAATTAATGTTCTACAGGAAGAATCACTCAATGAAGAGTATCACTTGAATTTTTCAGATCCAGCAGTTTTAGTCAATGAAAATATATACTCTTAAAAACATTCTTATGTCCTACTTGACATTAAATGGTGATAGGCAGTTCTCAAACTAAACTTGTCAATAACCTTTGATCAATAACCTACGATTCAAATAAACAACTCCTTCCAACCCATAAATATACTTAAAAAAGAAAAATTGTGACATAACTGACAGAATCTGTGCAAGACCCGTACATGGGGAGATTTACTCCTGAGTATTCTAAAACTATCAATTTAGCTTGAAAATTTTGAGCTTAATTGTCTTTAGTCTAGTAGAAGTACTTCATAGATCAGTCTTTTATACATTTTTGGCAGCATCTTTCGATTAAAATATTCATATAAGGGATACGAGAATACAGTTACAGACTAAGAGTAGCATCTGAGGAAGGTCAAGTACTTTTCAGGACTAGATTGCCATTGAGCTGTCAGTAGTCTTAATGGGCATACATAAAGGCAGTTTTCTGAAACAGCCAAAGTCTTATGCACAAGACTTAGGCTTGCCCCTTGAAATAAAGCCAGCAGGAGACTCTGGAAGTAGTGAAATACCTACATCATACATTGACAGTGCTATCAAGGCATGTAGTCATAGTGCCTTGGGTGCAGTGACCTTCACCGTCACCCAGATCTAACAGATATCCAGCGACTACCCATGGTTTATGAACCAGGTGGACATGGATGAACATTCACCCAAGTGACAGTCTCTGCTAATTCATTAGCACATAATATAGAGATGTTAGGGGAGCAACAGAAGAACAGAGATCTGCCTTGATATTAAAGTTGACTTGTCTAAATCAGTTCAGACCATAAAACATACACAAAGCATTTTATACACACATATGTGAATAATATTACATGATGCACACAGCTGGACAATGATTCTATTGACAGTTTTTTGAGGACATTTTAGTAAATTGATGTTTTCTTCATTAAGAACTCTATAGAGAACAGTGTGGAGATTCCTTAAAAAACTGGAAATAGAACTGCCTTATGACCCAGCAATCCCACTGCTGGGCATACACACCGAGGAAACCAGAATTGAAAGAGACACGTGTACCCCAATGTTTATCACAGCACTGCTTATAATAGCCAGGACATGGAAGCAACCTATATGTTCATCAGCAGATGAATGGATAAGAAAATGGTGGTACATATACACAATGGAGTATTACTCAGCCACTAGAAAGAATACATTTGAATCAGTTCTAATGAGGTGGATCAAACTGGAGCTGATTATACAGAGTGAAGTAAGCCAGAAAGAAAAACACCAATACAGTATACTAATACATATATATGGAATTTAGAAAGATGGTAATGATAACCCTGTATGCGAGACAGCAAAAGAGACACAGATGTATAGAACAGTCTTTTGGACTCTGTGGGAGAGGGAAAGGGTGGGATGGTTTGGGAGAATGGCATTGAAACATGTATAATATCATATAAGAAATAAATCGCCAGTCCAGTTTTGATGCAGGATACATGATACTTGGGGCTAGTGCACTGGGATGACCCAGGGGGTGGTATGGGGAGGGAAGTGGAAGGGAGATTCAGGATTGGGAACACGTGTACACCCGAGGCAGATTCATGTTGATGTATGGCAGAACCAATACAATATTGTAAAGTAATTAGCCTCCAGTTAAAATAAATAAATTTAAATTAAAAAAATAAAATAAAAATAAGGCTAGAACAAGGAACTCTGATCAGTATTATGTGGCAGCCTGGAGGTGAGGGGAATGTGAGGGAGAATGGATACAGGAATATGGACGGCTGAGTCCCTGTTCACCTGTTACTGTCACAATCGACTGTACTCCAATATAGAATAGATTCTTAAAATTTTTTTAAATAATAAGGCTCGAGAAGTGAAGGAAAAAACAAATTGGCTTATATTATTAGAAGAAATACATTTTTAAGTGATTATTATTGTTCTTTTCTTCAGCCGACGAGAGCTGTTCTCATGGAGCTTTGACATGCTCCTCTTCTAACAGCTGTATCCCAGTGCACAAGCGCTGTGATGGTTTTGCTGACTGCATGGATTTCCAACCTGATGAATCCAGCTGCTTAGGTAACTACTGATTGAAATATTCTTTGCAATATGAGTCAGTAACTTCACCTGTGCACAATAAAAATATTAAAACTTGAAATTTTAAATAATGGCAAACAGAATAATTACATTTCTGTTATTGGCTTAGTGGCAGGAAGGATGTTAATGTTATTTTGCTACCTTTATAGAAATGTACAATATATAATACAATGAACTAATGCATGCTCTATTTTAAAATGTTCACAAAATAAAAATCAAACAATTTTAATTTAATATAACTTATATTATTAGCATTTAATAATCTCTTCTATGCAAATTGCTGGTTTCTATAATAAC
>SJYQ01003922.1:92628-119912 GCA_006410935.1 Redunca redunca | reverse complement strand
TAACCCTACATAATCTAATCTTATATAACCCCTACATAATCTAATAAGTTATTAACATTTTTAATTGTGCATTTTGCTCACCTCTTCCTAAGAATTCCCTATGTGCATGTCTAGTCATGCTTAAAAATCAACTTATGAAACTTTAGACTAGCTGTTAAAGATTTTTCTTTCTTCTGACCCCAGAATATTTATAAGAACTGATAATGTGTTTTTGTGATTATACTTTTATCAAAACTGCTTTAATAGCCTTTAATTTGTTGTAGCACATTGTTAACATCTCTCCTGAGTAATTGAATTTTTATTTCATTCAGGGATATGTAAAATAAAAGATAGAGGCAATGTAAATGTCACAACTAAAAGATAATATGAACTGGTGATAAAAGATGTATTCAATCACATTTTATAAATAAACTGGGGATATTTCATATCAAAACTAGGACAGAATATATTCTCTGTATCTTTAAAGATAGAAAAACATTATGAGATAAGCAACAAAGGCAAGATATTTAAAATCAAATCATAGTGCAAAAATATTTTTTATGCTGCTAAAAATGAGTTCTTGCACAGCACTGAATTTTATGAGCACAAAGGGAAATCAAGAAGTTGGGAAATCTGATCCCATAAAATATGCAAAGATGAATGCTCTTTGACATTATATCTCTACTAGGCATGCTTATACATCAGATCAGATATCCAAAAGGAAGTGTTCTTATTCTCTGAAGAGAGATCTTACTCTAAGAATGGTATTAATGAAATAAGTCTATTCTTTGAACTTATGAAGATACAGCACTTATGTCCAGTACTCATATTTATCTATATAAAACTGAGATTTTTTTCAAGATAGTCCTATCTGAGAATAAGTATGTTGCAACATGTTGCAGTTCACTGTCTACTTTGACATATTCTGTCTTTTAAAATATGGTCAGGAAAACAGAAGACCTGTCATTCATACTGTATGATGGACAATCTGTAGATAATATTATAGTACACATTTTTGTTGTCTGTCATTTCAGTCACTCAGCAATTCACTTAGTTCATTTACAAAGTATAGGTCATATTGCCACAGCTGTTGGGTTAGAATGAAATAAAGAACTAGTGAAACAGTTTTCATAAAAAAGATCCATATTATCTCTTCTCTTATTTATATTTCTGTGCCTTTTAGTTTGTCAATCAAATATGATAAAGTTAATGTTTCTGTTTTTAAGAATGCCTTTATACCTCATCCATGCTAAAATGTGTCTATGCGTATTATACCTTCCTCTTTTCAAACATCATATTCTCTTGAGGTCAGCATTTCACAGACTTTTATGAGCCCAATCTTACAGTATCCAATAATTCGCCCAGTGGTCACACAACAGATGGTGAGCAGCTGGTCTCCTCTCACCTCCAGGTTTAAGTCATTAACCAAAACATCAAGCTCAGGCACTGCATGAGTGTTGCAGGTTAAGTATATTTAAATGAGTCCTATTTGTTCCCAAGTTACACTAAAAAGGAATATTATTTTCAAGTTTTGATTGCTTAGGCAACAGAAAATTATTAAACAGAATATGTCTGAGTTAATTTACATTGAAAGTCTTTTTCCAGTCATTTGCAGTAGTAGAGTTAATAAAGATTATGTTAAAGTGATACTGTAATATATATATTCATTATTTAAAGGAGAATTAGGGAAAGGCACACAAAATGTACAGTTATCAGATGAGATAGTATTAATTTAATATTTGAACAACAACAATAATAATATAGCTTAATAAAGTTTCAGAGGTTCTGCAAACCAAACCAAAACATAACACAAAAATGTCTCATACAAGTACTTGTGAAGCTTTTTCAAGTTTCTGAAATGCAGTTAATCCCCCCTGCTCTCCCTGAGCTAGGATTTCAAGATAAAGAAAAGTCTCTGCCCACTAGAAATTTAGTTTGTTGCACAATTTTCTGGTAAACTCCTATAATCTATAGAGCTTCTGAAACTACATACAGTGTACTGTGTATATGTATGTTTAATCCATGGCAGTGCCTAAATACCACGTAATATCAAGAAACCCAAGGGGTGGTAGAAATTCTGAACTGAATAGCAAATTATTTGACATTTTTAGACTAAAAGGATTTAGAACTAGAGAACCAAGATTTAGTTAAATATCTGGTGTTCCCTTGCTGTTAACTTAAGCAAATTATACTATTAACCAGTTTCTTCTTCTGTTAAAAAAAAAAGAAGAAGAAGAAGAAGAAGAAAAGTATGGGATATAGGGATATACCACTTAATACTGTGAGGAATAAATGAAGTAACATCAGTAAAATTCTTGGGACTCTTGCTGTATGTCTCTGATAGATCAGGTCTTCTGTAAACGGTAGTGAGATTGTGATCATGATGATAGAAGGAAAATAAGAGAATTTGGAGAGAGCAGTGGTAATAGAAATTAAGTTCCATGGTAAACTCAAAGAACCCCCAAATAGGACTTCCCCTGTGGTCCAGTGGCCAAGACTCCATGCTCCCAAAGCAGAGGACTCAGGTTTGATTCCTGGTTGGGGAACTAGATTCCACATGCCCCAATTAAGGATCTGGCATGCTGCAACGAAGATTGAAGATCCTGCGTGTGGCAACTAAGACCCAGGAGAGCCAAATAAATAAATAAATTGTATCATTTTAAAAAAAGAACACCACATATGGAGAAATGGATGAGAACAATCATTTAATACTTTATTCATACCATTCACTGCTATAAAAATGTCCAGTTCAGTCACTCAGTCGTGTCCGACTCTTTGTGATCCCATGGACTGCAGCACACCAGGCTTCTCTGTCCATCACCAACTCCTGGAGTTCGCTTGAACTCATGTCCATTGAGTCGGTGATGCCATCCAACCATCTCATCCTCTGTCATCCCGTTCTCCTCCTGCCTTCAGTCTTTCCCAGCATCAGGGTCCTTTCCAATGAGTCAGTTCTTCGCATCAGTTGGCCAAAGTATTGGAACTTCAGCATCAGTCCTTCCAATTTATCCTCCCAGAAGTCCTATAAAAGAAGGTCATCTTCATTTTAAACATGAAGAACTTTATACCTAAAATACCCAACCCAACAACAATACATAAATCATTAACTAAGTCATGTATCACAGAGGGAAAACCAGGACTCACGTGATTGTCAGTCTTCCCTATAGTCCACCACAGAATAGTCATCACTACTCTAGTTTCCATGCAACTGAGAAGGGAAAAAATATATAAATGAAATATAAATATAATGAGATATGATTATATTACATATAAATATTATATAGAGTGAAAAATGAAAGTAAAAGTCAATCATGTCTCTCTCTTTGTGACCCCATGGGCTATACAGTCCATGGAATTCTCCAGGCCAGAATACTGGAGTGGGTCTCCAAGGAATCTTCCCAACCTAGGGATCAAACCCAGGTCTCCCACATGACAGGTGGATTCTCTACCAGCTGAGCCACCAGGGAAGCCCAAATATTATATAAAGATATATAAGCATATTTTATAAATACATATGTGTAAAAATATTTTATATAAATATTTATTTGTGTGTGTGCCTAATGCAGATTATTTAGGTTTAAGCTTAAAAGTTACTTTTTTTTCGTACTCATCACTTGTCCAACTTACATGTGTTTTCTGCTTATCTAAAGCCATAAGTGAGAGTGAGATTGAATGTGAATCCTTTCCAGAATGATATTTCCACATAGTTAACAGTGAGTTGTATAGGCTTCCACACACATGGTTATGATAAACAACTCAAGAGGGTACAAGGCAGTGAGATATTTGTGTTGCTAATTCTAACATACAGCTTATGGATTTCTAGCTCCCAACTCTTCATTTATCTACTAAATATTTTTTGTATCTTCATTACTATCTGGTGTCCATGTCTTTCCCCATTTCATTCTCTGCTCTCTGCTATAAATTGTTTTGAATAAATTAAAGATGAAAATGCTTGTACTGTTTCTGCCCATTATCTTTATAAAGAACTTGGTTTTAAGGCCAAAACTTAGAAAAACTTCTCACAGAGATAATCTAGAAATCTTTGTTCATCCAGACACCAGGATTCACTCTTTATTGCAGCCGATGCCTGTGTTCTTTCTGCTGTGCTCCACTCTCTTGTGCAAAAAAATACATATTTAGATTCCCACAAAGTCATTCTGATGTAAAGCAAGCATCAAAGCAAATTTTAATAACTCTAGAAAAAAAATCTGCAGCTGTGTATTATAGTTTGACACTGTGGAGTATCAGACATTCTATTTTTTTATTATTAAAACACAGCTCTTACTTGAGGAAGATTAAAGTTGTACCTAAGACAAAAAAAAATAATAAAATGGTTAATCTAACAAGGTATATATCTATTTATTCTCTATCAAATTGATAAGGTATTTTTGGTCAGACCAGCTAATTTCTTATTGATGAAGGAAATTTCACGTCTGCTCTGTTCAGTCAAGTCTGCCTTCAATGCCTGAGGGGGTCAGCTCTTTATGTTCATTTCCAGCCTTGCACTTTCCTCTTGAAGTTACATAGGAGGCTTTGGGGAAGGCAAGACAGGAAACATACCCCTGGAAAAGCAAAACACTGGAAAGTTTTGAAATGAAATGTATACAAAACACATGGCATATTTCAAGTTTGTTCCCAGAATGCAACCTTTCTTCTTCCCTGTTTTCCTCTTTTCTAATGCCTCTTCCAGCCCCTTCTGAACTTTCAGTGACTGACCTGACAATCTGACTCTTTAGACTCACTGTTTCCTTGAATGGATAATACCTACATAATGTCTCTATTTCTCCTCTTTACTTTTCTGCTGTGCCTCATGAACATCAACCTTCCTCTGCCCAATAAATGGTTTCTCTAACTGTGTTAATATTTCACCTTTCTTCAGACCTACAAATCTGCCCACTGATTACTTCCATTTGGATGTTCCTTAGGCACCTAAAACACAGCATCATTGTTCCCTTTAAAATCTTCCTTCCCCATAAATTCCACAACTCAAGGAATCAAGCCATCAATTAATAAGTAGCCCAGTCAGAAATTTGAATATCATCCTTGACTCTCCCAAAATGTTTCAGTCCCAGTATTTAAATATCTCATAAATTCCCACAGCTCTGAATTTTCCCATTCCATCTCTTTCATTCAGGCATTCCTGGATTGGGACAAACACCCAGAGTTTTTGCCTTGGCCCTTCTGTTGACTGTAAACTCTGTAGCCAGCATTATCTTTCTAAAGCATAAGCCATACCACTTCCCTTCTTAAGAGCATAGCTTCCTAGGATAAAGTTTAAACTCACTGAGCCCAGATGATCTGGTCCCTGTGTGTCTATGACCTTCTCTCATACTTTGTATTATCAACAACCCAGTTTGGTGGAACATCCCTCAGTTTCTCAAATACATCACAATCTTTTCTCAGACCTTTGTGTTTTTTATGTTTACCTTACACACACACAAACACACACAGACAAACAAATAAAAGCTCTTCTGGAGCTTTTCCTTATTGGTCAAATTTGACTTAGGTTCTCTCCTTGGTGTCCCCATTACCCTTGTTACATTCATTACAAAGTAGATTACTTTTAATGCCTTATTTTAATTCCCCAGTAACTTTTTACATCCTCTATGAAGCTGGAAGGTCAATGAGAGCAGAGGCTGTGCCAATATCATTTTTAGATCAACATTTCTTAAACACATATTACGATCCTGATGTTCTTCTATTAACATTCTCAACAGCCCTATGAGATAGGTACTATTATTAACCCTATTTAACAGAGAGAAACCTGAGGCACAGAGAGATTAACTACCTTGCTCTGAATCACACAGCTAATAGCTGAGATTTCAACTCAGGAGGTCTGGCTCCAGTACCCTCAGCCTTAACAGCTATGAAGCTTCCTGTATTATTTATCATTCCATATCCAGTGCCTAGCCAAGTGCCAGACATAGAATAGGGGCTCACAATAGATGTGTTGATTACACATTAAAAGCAGTGTAGTCTTCTCAACTACTAGAGTTATGATAGCCTAAGCAGAGAAGAATTGTCTCCTATAAGAAAGGAGGTATGAAGACGCCAAAAAGAGTAAACGGGGTTAAGTCAGTAGGGAAGTTGGCACGTTTCAATGGATCAGGATCGTGTAGTGACGATACAAGGAGACAGTGTAAAGGAAAGAGCTGAAATCACTGATCACTTCTTTTTTAGTGGAGTATAATTGCTTTACACTGTTGGGTTAGTTTCTGCTGTACAGCAGTGTGAATCGGCTGTTACGCATACATACATCCCCTCCCGCTTGAGTCTCCCGCCCCCAGCCCCCAGCCCACCCCTCCAGGTCATCACAGAGCACACCAGGCTAAAGCTCTGCTAGACAGCAGCCTCCCACCAGCTACTTGTCTTCCACATCGCAGTGTATTGGGGAGAGCAACACTAACCACTTCTACAGGCATGACTGCATGAAACCATTTAGCCTCTTTTCAACTTATAAACAAACCGTCTTTGAAAATAAATGTTCATGCTAACCTAGAACTCAGGAATGATACAAGCAGCAAAATAAGCATGTTCAGGGTGGTGAGGATCCATTTGAGCTGTGTTGATGTCTTTCACAAACCTGGAGGGTAGGACAAGAGTCTGCGTACGAGTGACATTTTATCAGAATGACCGTCACCCATGCGAAGCACTTATCTGCCATGATATAGTGACTGGTGTGTGGAACTGAAAAAATGTTTCAGTAAAGAAAACGTTTCAGTTTAATCACAAAGATGTCATACAGACCTTCTAAACAAGTAGATTGTACCTCATCTATGGGGAAAGAAAGTCTTAGGATCAAGCACTGGGCATGTATAAGGAATGAACACATCCAGAGCAATGGGGAGCACTGAACAAATGTGGGTGAACAGGAAAGTAGCCTAAACAAATCCCTGTGCTTTTAGCAAGTAGGAAGCAATTTATTCTCCATGATTAGATTTAATGTGTTGATTAATAGTAATATGTCTTCCTTCTTCCTGGTAATATTTATAATTAACTGTGGGTTTTGGGTTACTTCTTTTTAGAGTGTCCAAGAGGTTACTGCAGAAATGGTGGGACTTGTGTGGTGGAGAAAAACGGTCCAGTGTGTCGGTAAGAATAATTGCCTTTTTAAATTTTTTTAAACATTTATTATCGTCATCTTGTTTTCCTTGAGGCTGATCTAAGAGAACATAATGAACATGTTGTTATTAAGGTAAAAACAGTGAATAATGGCAGTATTAATACTTATCCATTTGAGTGTGGGAAAGGAATATTTGATATTTAGGAAAATATCAACGATTTCACATGATTTTATATCTCTCAGCATTCATTTTATATTGTATGGGATATATAGTTTTAATAATATTCATTATTTCTTGTTTTTAATTTTTATATCAGATTATAAAAAGATTTCACACAGGCATCATCCTATTTCAGATAAACTTAGTGTCTGTATTTCCTATCTCCCTTTTTTATTTCATGTTCTATATTTTTATTTTCTAACAAGACAAGAATAAAATTAATTCATAAGTAAAACCTTTTTCTGGTTTATTCAATGGATGTTTATGAGTAGATAAAGTTAAGGTACAGATAAGGAATATATTTACATAGTTAAAGCAAAAATAATCAGAAACAGTTCTTGTGATTTCTTCTGGGAATTATTTATATTGCCTATCAAAGATGGCTTACATTTTTGTCTCTCACCCTTTAGGGAATATCATTGAAAACAGTTTCATAAATTCTAAAGGAAATGATGCATATTCCATTATATTTGTGTTTCTGATTTTCTATTCTAACAGACCAGTGTATATATTACTTTGCTTATTACAGAAATGGTTTCAGGTTGACACTCAAGTCATAACAAAGCACACAAAAGTATTAATATCTGGAAAAGCTCATTAATAGTTGTTTAAATTCTTCTATCCTTCTGAGTCAACACTCATATTTTAGAAAAATTCATTTATCACTTTAAAAGAAAGAAACACATCTACCAAGGAGAACAACAAAAATTTTTATGATGAAATACTACACTATTTTACCATGGTTGAAACAGAAATATTAATGTGTTTCTCAAAGTTTTTGGCTCTCAAATTCACTACATAATTTAACTCACAACATCTTAGGAAAATTATACTTTTCCCTGGATCAGTTTCCATGGAAATTAGCTTTCTACAAACTATGACTTCATGGAAATACAGGATATATATTACTAATTTCTAAAAATCTTGTGGAAGAAATTGAGAAAGATGGCATAAATATTTATTGAACATCAGCTGAGTGGGTAATGTTTAGTGTCAACTGTTTACAATAAGGAGGTTCCAGTTTTTCTCTTTTCTAACCCTGATGGTTAGACAAAAGCTCCCAACTGTAGTTAGTCTCAGCTGAGCAAGCAAAGAGTTTTGCGTTCTTGGCAACATCCTCGTGTACTTAAATAAACTTTAAAATTTGAAATCCAGATGGTGATGTTTGAAACTTGTTCTCTCAAGTGAGGAAACTCTGATGTGGGGGGAGAAGATATGACAAGAGAATTGAGAGAGAGCAAGATTAAAGAAAGGAAATTAATGCAGCAAAATGTATTGAGTTGGCCCAAAACTTTGTTCGGATTTTTCACAAGATCTTATGGAAAAAACCTGCATGAAGTTTTTGGTCAATGCAATATAAAGGAATTCACTGACTGGAAAGCCAATGAAGTGACTGGAAAGCCAGTGAAGTATTTTATTATGTTACTTTGCATAATAAATAATACTTTTCAAATAGCTAGCTATCTGTAATTACCATCAATATAAACAGCTGGTCTGAGGGCTATCTGCTCCATAGGGGTGAAAAATATGACTTTTAAACATTTTTCTCATAGTATAATATGGTAGCCTTTTCATTCAAATTTTTATTTCTTTAAATGGTGAACTGCAGAAGTGACACGTGTATTGTAATAAAGTTTTTTAAAAGCATAAAATAGTGTATGAAGCAAAAGTGGAAATCCCAATACCTAAATCCTCTTCTTGAGTAGTATGGGTTATATCCACATGGCTTTCTTTTCACACACACACACACACACACACACACAAGCACACATTTATTTCTTACAGAAATGTGAATTACACTTTACAATACACATTGTACTGTGTATGTGTGTTTTCTTTATAATCTCTTTAATGAAATGTCATGCTGTTCTTCCACATCAGTCAACATAGCTCTAGATCTACCATTTACTGGTTGTGTATTATGGGGTGAATCTGTTAATCTGACTGTGTTTCAGCTTCTTCTTTGTTAAAATGGAGAAAATAAGTGCACTCATAGAGCCTCCTAGAGCTGTTAAGAGATTTAAAGGGGTTAATATACGTAATACATTCTGTACAAAGCCTGACACATAAGACAGGAATGCTACCCATTATTATTACTATGCCACTATTTTATACTGTGTAGTATATAGTATTCAATATATGGGCTTGTCATCATTTAATTAACCCCATTAATCCTATTACTGGTTGTTTGGTTCTTAAATATTTTGTTTCACAGTTATCTTGCAATACCCATCCTTTGACTTGTTCTTGTACATTTCCTTATTTTAAGCATAATGTGTCTTTCTGTAATGCCAAATAACAACGTAAATTATTTCTAATGGCACTTAGTGTCGATTCATTTCCAGTTAAATTTAGCATCCAGTTCATTTGTCACATACAGATATTCATTTTTGGATATAAGGTTAAATGAAGACAGCTTTAGAATACAGTTTTAGAGTTACTCTAGGGTACTGTGGAAAGGTGTTGGCTTTATATCAAGCCCTATTCTCTCATTCCCAAGAGTGGGAATTCACTGTCATTCTTATCCAAAGAAATAAGGACAGAAGTCCAAAGCCCATCTCTTATGCAGGCCACTGTGGATACAAGAATTTCATGGTTTCCTGAGGAAACTTGTCAGAAAAGCCTTTGAACTTCCTCTTGGAATCTATGAGAAAGAACCTTCAGGCTTAATCTACAATCCCAGAGGAAAGAGACTTTATAAGGTCATTCATATTGCTAGGAGCTTGTAATTATTCACAAGAGTAGAAGCTACGGTGAACCATGGTTTCCCATTACTTGAGAAACACTAATAGCTTGGCATGTTCAATGACTTAGGAAGCAAACCATGAGCCAAAAGATTCTTCACCTGGGGAGCCTTGATTGTTATTTCAATATACTAACATGTTTATTAGAAAAAAGAGTGAGCTATGTAATATAAATTCCAAGTTAATATGGAGGGCAGGAAAGTTACAAGAAAGAAAAGAATATCAAGTTAGTCAGGCTAAGAGAGAGAAATAGGAAACAGCATTAAATTTAAAGTACTTATACAATTACATACATATACAGAAGTTTACTATATACATATTTATTTCATATATATTTTTATTGGATAAACATTATGTTATATTTTTATTTCACATATATTTAATTTTAAACAAAAATATATTTAGAAGAAGAACTGAAAAAAGGCAAGAAAAAAAACGATTTGACAAATGAGTACAAAAATACACAGTGGTAACTTTAATATCAAAACCCCACAAAAATATAGTATAAGCACATTTTTAAAAGGTTATATTGCTAAATTAAAATGATACACTCTAAAAGTTACAACAGACAAAAATCCCTATGGAGCAAATGACCTAGTAACAAAATACAGAAAGCAGCAGTTTCTAGATACCCAAAAGAAAAAAAAAATAGAAGGATGACAAAAGAAAATAAACACCTTTTTGGAAATTTTGAATACCATTTCTAGGAAGCCCTTAGGTTAGAAATGCATTTTAACCTAGAATTTTAAAAGACAATAAAAATGATAATTTCTCTTTTCTCTTCTTCTCTCCATGGCAGTATGTGAGAGTGAATTACCATTTTTCTTTATCTGGTTTCTAAGATATCACTGGCCATCACTCTCACTTTGCTTTACTAGTTCCTTCTCCTTCTTGTAATATTGGAGTGCTCCAATACTCAGAGCTTGAAATTCTTCTCTTTTCTGCCTACTTTCACTTACCATATGATCTCATCTAAGCTTGGGTTAATTTATTGACTTTGAATAGTGTATTAGCAGTTCAAACCTGTGCTACCAAATTCCACATTCCTAAATTCAGCAGCCAAGAAGACATCAGACTTCATCTGGATATCTAATAGGCATCACAAATATAACATGTCCAAAAAGATCCTCATCAGGGCATTTTCTTTTTCTCCACGCTTCGCACACACTGTTACCTCTGCCTCAAGTTTTCTTTTTCTGCCTTATTTTCCCAAAGGATGCTTTTTAATACTTAAGATCCAATATAAATGGTATTTTCTTTGGATATCCTTTCCCATACCAACCAAGTAAAATGACTCAATGCTCCTTCTATGCTCCTCTATTGACTCTATAAGTATGTTATTTTACAAGTCTTTGTTTTACTTCGCTACCTGTTTAAAACCTACCCATCCTATTAAGAAATACATTTCCAATGCAATTTCTTTTTTTATGACCATCAAAATTTGCTTTTCCCAGGTTTTATTAGTTTTATATATAAGGATAAAATCTTAGTTATGATCATGGACAATTAAAGAAATAAATTACATATTTGTTGCAGAAAAGTTTGAAAACAAAGCTTTGTGATATAAAAAAAAGTTTGCAATATGAACAATAAAAATCAGTTGGAAAGGAAAATCAAAATATTAGTTCAATGAGGAAAAGGAGCTATTAAAAATTCTAACCATTAAAAGGCAAACTTCATGTATATTTTGTTGGAAGATAATGTGTGTCCAGGGCTTCCCTCATAGCTAAGTTGGTAAGGAAATGAACAGCCTGCAATTCAGGCCACCTGGATTCAATTCCTGGGTCGAGAAGATCCCCTGTAGAAGGAAATGGCAACCCACTCCAGTATTCTTGCCTAGAGAATCCCCATGGACAGAAGAGCCTTGGTCTATAGTCCATGAGGTTGCCAAGAGTCAGACACAACTTAGAGACTAAACCACCACCAATGTGTATCTAATGATATTTACATTTCAATGACAACATTTGAAAAAGTGGTCTAAGAGTTTTATTTTTACTTGCCTGGAGAGTGTACAATTTGAAATTGCTTAAAGTTAAGATTAAAAAAGTAATAATAACTTTGACTTAAAGGAAATTCAAAAATTTTCAAAAATTCTTTTAGAGAGTGTGGGCAAAAATTTTGAAGACCAGAATAGAAAATAAAGGTCATGTTTTTTGTACCTTTTCATCAGTTCAGTTCAGTCGCTCAGGCATGTCTGACTCTTTGTGACCCCTTGGACTGCAGCATCCCAAGCCTGTCCATCGCCAACTCCCAGAGCTTACTCAAACTCATGTCCATTGAGTCAGTGATGCCATCCAACCATCTCATCCTCTGTTGTCCCCTTCTCCTGCCTTCAATCTTTCCCAGCATCAGGGTCTTTTCCAGTGAGTGAGTTCTTCGAATCAGGTGGCCAAAGTACTGGAATTTCAGCTTCAGCATCAGTCCTTCCAATGAATATTCAGGACTGATTTCCTTTAGGATGGACTGGTTGGATCTCCTTGCAGTCCAAGGGACTCTCAAGAGTCTTCTCCAACACCACAGTTCAAAAGCATCAATTCTTTGGTGCTCAGCTTTCTTTTTAGTCAAACTCTCACATCCATATATGACTACTAGAAAAACCATAGCCTTGACTAGATGGACTTTGTTGGCAAAGCAATGTCTCTGCTTTTCAATATGCTGTCTAGATTGGTCATAACTCTTCTTCCAAGGAGTAGGTGTCTTAATTTCATGGCTGCAGTCACCATCTGCAGTGATTTTTGAGCCCCAAGAAATAGTCTCTCACTGTTTCCACTGTTTCCCCATCTATTTGCCATGAAGTGATGGGACCAGATGCCATGATCTTAGTTTTCTGAATGTTGAGCTTTAAGCCAGATTTTTCACTCTTCTCTTTCACTTTCATCAAGAGGCTGTTTAGTTGTTCTTCACTTTCTGCCAAAGGGTTGTGTCATCTACATATCTGAGGTTATTAATATTTCTCCCAGCAATCTTGCTTCCAGCTTGTGCTTCTTTCAGCCCAGTTTCTCATGATGTACTCTGCATAAGTTAAATAAGCAGGGTGGCAATATACAACCTTGACGTACTCCTTTCCCTATTTGGAACCAGTCTGTCGTTCCATGTCCAGTTCTAACTGTTACTTCCTGACCTGCATACAGATTTCTCAAGTGGCAGATCAGGTGGTCTGGTGTTCCCATCTCTTTAAGAATTTTCCAGAGTTTGTTGTATATCTTTTCATGACTAGTACCAAATTCATACCTGATGTTATAAGAGCTATTTGTGTAATATACTGAATGAAGGATAAACAAATGGATATACATGCAAAGTTCTGGAGTTTCAACGAAAAAATAGTAATACTTTTAAATATGTTCTTAAGTTATTGAGGTGAGCATATAAAGTGAAGTCTCTCAGTCGTGTCTGACCCTTTGTGACCCCATGGACTGTAGCCTCCTAGGCCCCTCCATCCATGGGATTTTCCAGGCAAGAATACTGGAGTGGGTTGCCATTTCCTTCTCCAGGGGATCTTCCCAACCCAGGGATCAAACCCAGGTCTCCTGCACTGCAGGCAGACTCTTTACCATCTGAACCACCAGGGAAGCCCAGGTGAGCATATGGTCTCACCAAAACTCAGACCATCAACTGCAAAGGAATTATTGAATGTTTTCTAAGTAGACTGCAAGAAGAATATTGAGTGAGCCTATGATGTGCTCATTATACTAAAAAGTAATGACTTTCCAGTTTATAGGACAGAATGGATATCAATAAAGATAAATATCACCCATTAAAGAAACTCTACTTTGCTATAATGACAGAAGAGGGTGCTCTTAAACTAGGAATCTTATAAACTACCTCAAATCCACAACCCTAGGCTTTAAATGAAGAGTAAATGCAATTTTCATACCTACAAAGCTGTTTAAAAGTTTAAATAGTTTCATGCCTGTTTAAAAGTTCACCTTATGAACACTATTCTTCTTCCTACAAAAAAAGAAAAAGAAGAGGAGGAGTAAGGGGAAGGAAGGAAAGAAGAAAAAACAAGTAATATGAAGCAAAAGACAGAATACTCGACGATCTCAACCAGGCACCTCCATCCATGGAATTTTTCAGGCAAGAGTACTGGAGTGGGTTCCCATTGCCTTCTCCTAAATATTGTCCAAAAAAAAAAAAAAAATTTAGAGATAAGGGGAAAAAAATCTTAATTGAGAAAGACAAAACCAAAGTACAAATGGACAACACAACAGTAAGAATCAAATTACTGATTGAACTCAGGAAAGAAATTTAAAAAGAAAAATAAATTATAATTCTCTCAAAGGAGGATATATTCAAATTAAATTTATTAAGGAACTTTGGACAAAAGTGAGAAAATAACCAAGGGAATGAAAGTGGGATGAAGTAAAAAGAACCAAAGAGAAAGTAATTGAAGTGGAAGACAAAAATCATGCATGTACAGTTGACCCTTGAACAACATGGATTTGAAGTACATACAACTTATATGCAGATTAAAAATTCACTTATATACAGATCTTTAAAAAGCATATGTACTACCATATACCACATTCCATGACTGGTTGGATCTGAGAATGTGGAACTTCAGATACAGCAGGTCAACTGTAAATTTATACACAAATTTTCAACTGTGCAGGGGTTGGAGTCCCTATAACTCAAGTTGTTCAAAGATCAACTCTAGTTTGAGTCCCTAAGGAAGGAAATCAAAACAATAGAACAGAATTAATATTTAAAACTATCATCCAAGAAACTCAAAAATGAAAGAAGACCTGAATTTACATAATGAAATGACGAACAGCTGTTAAGATGACAGTTAGTCAGCAACCCGGGAAATTTGACACAAACCCAGCATTTCCAACGTATATGCTAGTAAAAACCTTAGGCTCTAAACCAAAGAAAAATATTCTCATTACCTGTAGGGGAAAATACCAAATAATAAGGAAAAGGGATTAGTTAAGCATTAGACTTCTGAAATCAGAGAGACAAAGAAACCTATTAGGATTTTCTCCAGAATTAAAAAAAAAAAAAAAGTCTTTGACAAAATTGAATATCCATTCCTGATTTTTTTTTTTTTTTAAGCCTTAAGGAACATATGAATTGGTATCCAACTGATGCTTTCTTAATGTGATAAGAAATTCTTATTTTAAATTTTGAATCAATTCTTTATTTATAAATTCAGTATCTTAATTGAGAATCACACAAGGCGTTTCCATTAAGATGTCAGGAACAAGGAAATTTGACCACTATCTTCACTGACATTTAAATTTGTATGGGAGATAGTAGTCAATTTAACTGGACCAAAAACCAAAGGAAAAAAGCAGCCTAAGAACTAGAAAAGAACTTAAATTATTATGACAGTAAACCTGGAAAACCTTAGAAAATTAATCATAAATAAAATTCAAAAATTGAAAACAATCCCATAAGTAAGTTTGGAGGATATAAAATTAGCATTCAGAAATCAATAGTCAATATACACAAAACTCAGAGAAAATGGAAAAGGAAACTCTATTCATAACAAAAACAAAAAGATAAAATATTTAGGAATAAATTTAATAAAGTAAAAAGCAAATACATATGATAAAATCAATCCCACAATCTTGAACAGATAAAAAGACATTTTCCTTCTCTGGGTAGCTGACTCAACATCTTAAAGGACGTTGGTCCCTAGGCCAGTCTATGAATTTTACACAACCCTACAAAAATATCCACAAATTGGGGTAAATAATTTGATAATAAAGTTCATGTGGGAAAATAAACATAGAATTAGCTAGTTAACTGTTGAAAAAAGCTACTAGAAGCTGAGTAGACCGACTAGTACAAAGATAGCAAAGTCCTTACTATTAAAGCAGGGTAGTACAAGAAATTGAGTAGACTTTATAGACATTTTAGACTAAGAGAATAAAAAGTCTAGAAATACATTTGACTGCATATGAAAACTTAGTAAATTTTAATGTCAGCATCTCAGTCTCGGAACAGGATGGACTTTCAAGCAGTGTTGGGGCAACTTCGTAGCTATTTGGAAAGCAGATAAAAATTAAAACTATACCTCACACCATACACAAATAAAAATAAACTTCAGGTAGATCAGAATTCAAAGTGAAACCATGGATATACTAGGGTGATTTTTAAAACCAGTTACATACATGGTGAATTTCTCTATAATCTGGATATAAGAAAAAAACAGGTCCAAATACGATAAAATATAATACTGATAAACTTGACTACATAAAAATGTGGTTAGAAGGAATATTTTGCATGTTATAAAAAAGTACCATATGCAACATCAAAAGACACCTGTCAATCTGAGAGAAAATGTATCCTATATCTCAGGAAAATGAAAATTTGCCTAATACTTAAGTATTTTAAAATATGGCCAAAGCCTAAACATCATATTAAAAATAGACCATGATTAGTTAAAATATGCAAAATTATGCTTAAATATATGAAGAAACCTCAACTTCATTCATGAGATAAAGATAAAACCATACTAAGATGCTATTCTCTGACTCTCTGATGAGCAACATATTCTGTTGGTAAGAAAGTGAAGAAATAAGCACTTTGCTAGGGGAAATGCAAATCAGTATAATTTTTATAGAAATGAACTTGGCAGTATATAGCAAAACTACATATGCATTTACTTCTTGAACCTAAGAATTCCACTTCTAGAATTTATACTCTTGGTACAATTCCAGCACTATGAGAATGCATGTCCACAAAGTTACTCACTGTAAGCATTTTTTATAACTTCAAAATATTGGAAACAACCTAAATGCTGACATACAGGAGAGTGGCAGAATAAACAATGGTACATTCACACGACAGACTACAATTGGAATGTAGAACAGTTAAGGGGTGTCCCTTCTACCAGATGTGGGACAAGTGTTGCCTGGGGCAGGCTAAAGGAAAATGAGAATATATAGTCATAGTTGCTAGAATTATCATACGGCTTTTCTTTCATTTGATTCAAATGTTAAAAATCAGGTGTCTTACTGTTGCATGTCAGGTACCTCTTAAGTGTCTGACATGACTTTGGCTGTCACATAAACCTATAGGGTAGATGATATTGTGTCTAATTTGACAGGTAAGGAGAAGAGACCATGAAATTGAGTAATTTTCCCAAAGACAAAGGGCAAGAAAGTGGTGGGGTTAAGACTTAAACCATAGTCTTCTGGCCAGTGTCTGTACTCCTAAGGTATCAACCATTGTGATATGTTGCCTCTTTGGATATTTGACTAGGTAACTCATGAGTCTTTTTTAAAATTTTATTTTAATTAGTTAATTAATTTATTTGACTGCACTGGATCTCAGCATGTGGGATCTTTAGCTGTTATATGTGGGATCTAGTTGCCTGACCAGTGATCAAACCTGGGCCCCCAACATTGGGAGCACAGAGTCTTAGCCACTGGACCACCAGGAAAGTCTTGGTGACTCATGATTCTATAATTGCCAGATTAATTGAGTATAGATTTGACTCAAATGCCTGAAGGAATTATAAAACTAAGTTTTATTTGCCTTTGGATGTTTTCTGTTCTTTAACACATTGTGCACTTCTATTCTTACAAGTTTTCATGTTGTTCCTTTCTGCCCATTTTTCACTTTCTCGCCTTGACTACCTGAAAAACTCTAGTTTAATTTTTTATGTCCCAACTTGTAGAAACTCCTCTCTATTTCCATGAACTCACATGCATATGAGCCATATCCTGGAGGAAGTGTACAAAAGAGGGGCAGGAATTTGACCCTAAAACCAGGTCAACCTGGGCTTGGGTATGAACTCCATCCACCATTGACTAACTCCATGACTTTGAATAAATTACCTCATTTTTTCTAAAGAGAAGGGGAAATGAACATTCACTGAGAAACCAACATTCTCTGCCATGATGGAGCTATGAATTGAAAAGAGCTTCTGTATTGCTGAATATATATAATTCATAATTGTTTTATATACTTAAGAACACTTTTAAAAATGTATCTAAGTGGGAAGCACTGGTAATCTGTTTGCCAGTTTCTTATTTAACATCATTGAAATCATCTCCATAGCAACCAACAACAATTCTTTACTGGTGGAAAATAGAACAAATTATCAAAATTTAAGATCATGGCCTCTTCTCTTTTTTTCCCAAACAGAGTACTGAAGTGCTAAGGACTAACAAATATATTTATAATAACATTTGAATGCTTTGTAAAGGAAAATTATTTCAAAATTTCAAGAAGTTAATTTAAAAAGAGAGCATTCAGATGTTTTCTGTGTGGCAAGCTTAAGGCCATGCAGTTGCTTTTCTTTTCATACCTATTAATAACACATGAAGAGACCACTTGAAGGGAAAATATAAATCACCAAAATAGGCCCAAACAGAGATATTAAAGTTGATTAGATTAAATGACATAGTAGAAATTTTATGTCAAAGATGTAGCTCCTCTCCTTCAAAAACTTAAATATGTATATCTATTTTAAAACTGAAAGCATTTTCCCTTAAAGCCAGGAATAAGAAAAAAAAAAGGGGGGGGGGTGAGTCTGAGATTATTCTATTTGCTCAAGAGGTTTGAGTGAAGGAACAAGCAAAAAGAGGTAAAAATTAAATATAGTAAAAAAGAAGAAACACAAATATTATTGCAGATACTCAAAGCCTAGGAAAGTCAAGCAACTTAACTGTGACACTATTAGAATAATAGAAAGGGTTCAGCAAGGTAGATAGATACAAGATAAAAATGCAAGACTAATTAAATTTCCTTTTCACCAGTAAGAACAATAATTAAACAAGATAATTAGAAAAGAGCTCCATTCTGAAACAGTGTTATTATATACAGGCCTACACTTAAATGATGAAGACCCACATAAAGAGAACTGCATGCACAAATGAAGGATACTCAAAGACCTAATCAAATGGATAAGAAAAGAAAACAAACTGACTCTCTAGAATTAGCAATATTCAATAATATAAAAGTGATAATTAACAAAGGACACTTTTAGTGTTTTGGATTTTGTTTGTTTTTGAAGTAGACCAATGGATCTTAATGTTCACTAGAAAAAGAAATATAATATTTAAAGACAAAATTAAGGATTTCTATTTGTTGTACTTGATATTAAAGCTTGCTATAGGTTCTTGGTAATAAATATTGTGGAGAAGGGACAGAAACCAAAAAACAGACTATTGGGACAGAATGAAGAGTCTACTAATAGGTTGATATAGCTATATGGAATTAATATAAACCAGTGGCATTTCAAGTTGATGAAGGTAGATGGGTTGGACTATGTAATAATTGGTGTTAGGACTACTGGTTAGCCATTTATTTTAAAATATTAATTGTTATTGACATTATACCCAGAAACTAATCTGAGTATAATGAACTAATCCCAGATTTGTTAAAGGTATAAATAGGGAAAACTTATAGTTAAACAAAATATACAATGAGAGAATATTTTAAAATCTTGAAGAATGGAAATCATTTATAAGTTTACTAGCAACTGTAAGTGGAGAAGGCAATGGCAACCCACCCCAGTACTCTTGTCTGGAAAATCCCATGGACAGAGGAGCCTAGTAGGCTGCAGTCCATGGGGTCGCTGGGAGTTGGACACGACTAAACAACTTCACTTTCACTTTTCACTTTCATGCATTGGAGAAGGAAATGGCAACCCATTCCAGTATTCTTGCCTGGAGAATCCCAGGGACAGGGGAGCTTGGTGGGCTGCCGTCTGTGGGGTCACACAGAGTCGGACACGACTGAAGCGACTTAGCAGCAGCAGCAGCAGCAGCAACAATCATAAGAGAAAAGATGAAAAGGTTTGGAAATTTGACCACCTGGATGGTTCCTAAACAAAAATAAAACTGCAGTAATGGTGAATGACACAATAGCAGGCCACAAGAAAGATATGCAGTGAATACCATAGATGGAGATTATCTATAATATATGTAGTAATAGACAAAGATTATTCACAGAAAAAGGAATATAAATGTTCAACACATACCAGAAAAAAACTCAACACTCATTAATAAAAATGTACAAATTTAAACCTTTTAAACTTTAGTTTAACCTTTCAAAGTAACAAAAAGATTTTAGTAATATCTACCATTTTAGGAGATAGTACTAGATAGATAGTAGTAGTACTAGAAGATAGTACTACTATCTACGAATATCTACTAGAAGGTAGAAATATTTACCCTATTTTATACAGATTATGGGAATATAACTTGTATATTTAGGAAATTATACATACAACATTTAGGAAAAAAACTTGTTGGAAAGACAAAGTGGCAATATCCATTCAAGATTTTTAATATCCATAATCTTTAAAGGAGATCAGTCCTGGGTGTTCTTTGGAAGGACTGATGCTAAAGCTGAAGCTCCAGTACTTTGGCCACCTCATGCGAAGAGTTGACTCATTGGAAAAGACTCTGATGCTGGGAGGGATTGGGGGCAGGAGGAGAAGGGAATGACAGAGGATGAGATGGCTGGATGGCATCACTGACTCGATGGACACGAGTTTGGGTGAACTCCGAGAGTTGGTGATGGACCGGGAGGCCTGGCGTGCTGTGATTCATGGGGTTGCAAGGAGTCGGACACGACTGAGCGACTGAACTGAACTGAAATGAACTGAATTCTTAAACTCAGCCATCTCAATCCTAGGACTCTAGCCCACTGTCATATTAACAAAAAAATATAAGTGTCTTGAGTTGGGTATTTTGCCAGTACTATTTTGAAAACATTTTTTTAATTAAATATAAATCCTGATAGAAAAGTATCTTTGTTGTTAGGTAAAAATGTGCAGATTCCAAAATAATATGTGTATTAAAATCCTATGTGAGGGAGGGCAGACAGAAAGTATGTGAAAATACAAAACAAATGCTTATAGCAACATGAGCATCGACACATTCTGGGTTGTCAGTGACCTCTGTAGAAGGAGGCTGGCTCTGCAGAAAAGGACAATTTCATATTTTAGTTTCTGTATTTTTATTTTAACAAGAACTGCTCTTGTAGCTCAGAAATGCATTTTTTTTCCAAAAAGATCTTTAAAACGGTTGCAATGTTTAAAAAAAATTAACACCTTTTACAGTAAAAGGCAGAGCCAACTGGCTGCTTTTAACAGCAGCTCTGTGATGAGATGTGCTTGTCTCTGAGTTTTCCTCCCCCGTTGTCAGAAAGCATTACACACTTTCTGCCTAGTGCCGAGTCAGACAGGCCAGGCAGGCCAGGAATGCGACTGACGATGAAACAAATAACCTCTCTCACCAAGCCTCCCTCCCTCCCTCCCTCCCTCCCTCCNTACTAGAAGGTAGAAATATTTACCCTATTTTATACAGATTATGGGAATATAACTTGTATATTTAGGAAATTATACATACAACATTTAGGAAAAAAACTTGTTGGAAAGACAAAGTGGCAATATCCATTCAAGATTTTTAATATCCATAATCTTTAAAGGAGATCAGTCCTGGGTGTTCTTTGGAAGGACTGATGCTAAAGCTGAAGCTCCAGTACTTTGGCCACCTCATGCGAAGAGTTGACTCATTGGAAAAGACTCTGATGCTGGGAGGGATTGGGGGCAGGAGGAGAAGGGAATGACAGAGGATGAGATGGCTGGATGGCATCACTGACTCGATGGACACGAGTTTGGGTGAACTCCGAGAGCTGGTGATGGACCGGGAGGCCTGGCGTGCTGTGATTCATGGGGTTGCAAGGAGTCGGACACGACTGAGCGACTGAACTGAACTGAAATGAACTGAATTCTTAAACTCAGCCATCTCAATCCTAGGACTCTAGCCCACTGTCATATTAACAAAAAAATATAAGTGTCTTGAGTTGGGTATTTTGCCAGTACTATTTTGAAAACATTTTTTTAATTAAATATAAATCCTGATAGAAAAGTATCTTTGTTGTTAGGTAAAAATGTGCAGATTCCAAAATAATATGTGTATTAAAATCCTATGTGAGGGAGGGCAGACAGAAAGTATGTGAAAATACAAAACAAATGCTTATAGCAACATGAGCATCGACACATTCTGGGTTGTCAGTGACCTCTGTAGAAGGAGGCTGGCTCTGCAGAAAAGGACAATTTCATATTTTAGTTTCTGTATTTTTATTTTAACAAGAACTGCTCTTGTAGCTCAGAAATGCATTTTTTTTCCAAAAAGATCTTTAAAACGGTTGCAATGTTTAAAAAAAATTAACACCTTTTACAGTAAAAGGCAGAGCCAACTGGCTGCTTTTAACAGCAGCTCTGTGATGAGATGTGCTTGTCTCTGAGTTTTCCTCCCCCGTTGTCAGAAAGCATTACACACTTTCTGCCTAGTGCCGAGTCAGACAGGCCAGGCAGGCCAGGAATGCGACTGACGATGAAACAAATAACCTCTCTCACCAAGCCTCCCTCCCTCCCTCACTCCCTCCCTCCCTCCTCGAGCTCCATTCTCCTCTGATCACATATGCCCAGAGAGTCATGAAAATCAAAAGCCCAGTAATACTTCATTTTCCCTCTCTGACCCTTTCCCAGAAAGCAAGCCTTGTGAAGTGTTGGGCCACTTAATTGTCCAGTTGTTTTTAGACTCCCCCTGCCAGCCTGTAAACTTTCACAGCCGACTACAGCATTGCTTTCACAATCTGATGCAACTGCCTTCTGAATGACCTGTGGTGTGGACTCATCCCGAAAGGGTTCCCTCCAAAGAAGCACATGGCCCAGATTTTTGTTCACTGGTCATTGCTGACAGAGATTTGTGATCCAGATATTTTCCAAAGTCTCTGGTCTGACCTGACTGTTAAGTAGATATTTCTCTTCTCCTGGAAGAAAAGTGGTGGGTTATTTCTGGGGCAGGATCTACCGTGCCAAAGGACTGGCTTTAAAAGACAGAACAAGAGATAGCTGTCTATATTGTGAAGATCAGAGTCTTGAAAAAGCTCGGTGCTTCACCAGTCCTAAAATAGCTGCATCAGAAAATGTTTCCTCTGCATCGACACAGTGTTTACTTTCTCACTTTTCCTAGCCTATGCACACCGGTGCTTTAACGAGGTAGTGGTGGATTGGAAGTGACATCCGTTCTTTCTTTGCCAAGCCTGGTGTGTGTGCACGTGTCCAGTGCAGTCTCCTGAATGGGAGAGAGCTGCTGAGACCTGAGCTTCAAAGAATGCTGGCAAAAAGTCATTCCTCTGATGGAATTTCACAGTTTCCCAAACCAGGCTCCCTAGTGGCACTGGAACTGCAGGCCTTCCATCTCTGCCCTGATCCTACATAGCTTTTCTTCCTGCTCAGCCAGCATGAGCTTAACTATGTCAAGAGTAGCCTCCTTTGTGCTGTTGCTAGGTGTCTGATCTCTGCCTTACAGAAGCAGAATCTACCAAATGAGGTAGAACTTTTTGAACTTGTCCCTCTTCCTAGTGAAATGTTGACACATTTGAGTAGTTCAGTGCATTTTAATTTTGAAACCTCCGTGGGACTTTTCTTATCCTCTGAAAGCCCTGGTTTATGTGTCTGATTGCCTTAATCTGCTGTCCATCTGTAACTCTGAGATGTAGGGCATCCCTTTGTATTCTGCAGAGAAAGACTTTGTTTATTTTCCTTGTTTGCACCAGGAGGAAGAAAGAGGTAATGGAACTTGTTTATGTCTCTAAGTTTAGGATTAAATGACCTCTACTCATGATCAGTGGCTAGATTTTATATAAGCTATAAATCTATAAGGCTATATTATCCTTCTGTTTACTGTGTATTGAAACATGAAGGTATTGTGACTCAGACATATGAAAACTAGAAAAAGCAACACACAGTATGGAAAAAATAACTTGATGCAAAATATGATATTGTCGAACTTCTTGCCTTTTCATTCCCTCTGTGTGCCATGACTGACAACACAAATATATTTCAGTAAATACTACAGGTGGAGCAAAAAAGAAAAAGGTTAAAGGAGAGAACAAGCATTTTGGTATTAAGAGGAATTTATCCCTTTTGAATTTATTGCCTGAGGATTCAGAATGGAAACATATAAGATCATTTCACAGCAAAACTTATGTTTTAGTGTCACCACTATCTGAAAATGTAGAGGACTAAAGTAGCATGCTTCGGGATATCTATGGGGAGTTCTAAGTTTGGAATAAGAATATTTTCTAATAATTACTTTTTTTCATTTTGTAGAGAAAACTGAAAAGTACTGTTCTCTTGTTAGAGTGTCAGACTGAGAATGTTTCGTTTGAATGATGACTTCAACATAGAAAATGAGGCTTTATATATATATTATTCTTTTCCATCTGTTGGAACTAAAAAAGATATTATAAGAATTTTCTCTGTAACGATGTAAATTATAATGTGTTGCCTTTTCCTGTTGGTTATGGAGGGATACAAGTTATATACATAAAAAGATATATGGTGATAGATGATATGTAATATATTCTTTTTATGTTATTTTTTTTTCACTAGGACAAAGCATCCTAGGGAACAACTGTGTATCCATACTAACAAGTATTTTGCCTATAGTTTTGTCTTGTTTTATGGCAATGTATCACAATATATAAAACTTAATCATTTATTGCAGGTCAAGTATATGAAATAGTGTGAGGTATAAGAAAAGGAAGAATGGATTTAGAATTAGATCTGCCTGACTACCCTTCATAATTGTATAGTGGTATTAGGAGCCTATCAGAAAAGACAAATCCAGATGGCTAAAATAACAAAACTTCCAAGAATACTTACTTTAATGAAGGCGTTGGCAAGGTGTAAGGAATGACAAGGGATGGTGAGACTCCTGGAGACTAGCAGCAGTAGAAAGACTACATGGAGCGGACTTGGATACCCAGTTCCCAGTGAGAGCTGGAACGTGGGGAGGGGACCTCATGGTAGGAGTGGGAATTGAGGAAGCAGCTGCCTGTCAGAGAAACTGGAGGAAACAAACATAAAATATATCTGAATTCTCCATTCTCCCACCCTTCCAACTCCAGCTTCTGTCTCCCTTTGGCTGAGCCCAACAGAAAGCCAACCAAGGACCATAGATAAGGATGTCATCCATAGTGGTTCTTCACAGATAAGGGTACAGAAGGGAGTGATCTGTAGAGTATTATGATTTCTAGAAACATTAAAAAAAATAGAATATTAGGAAAGCAATATTGAAAGAAAAATGGTGCTGAGAATATTTTTGATTTGAGTAAAATTATGACTTCAAATGTACTACATAAAGTATTATACACATATGAAAAACAAAACCAAAAACCCCCAAATCCACCGCTTAGTGTGTCATAGACAAATTGCAGGATTTGGGGGAAAAGAGACTATTTT
This sequence comes from Redunca redunca, assembly GCA_006410935.1. NCBI lineage: Eukaryota > Metazoa > Chordata > Mammalia > Artiodactyla > Bovidae > Redunca > Redunca redunca. The sequence continues at coordinate 94,683 of SJYQ01003922.1, read as the reverse complement.
TAAAGCATTTGGAAGAAAAAGAAACACATAGTACTTATAAAGTTTTAGCAGTTAAGCTGACCATGGACTTGTCTCAGGACACCACACGACAACAGAGAGAAAATACTGAGGGAACATAATTGTCAAATTGAAATTTCATCCTCTGGCAAACTCTTTAAGACAAAGCCTGAGTGAAATAAAGATATGGTCAGAGGAATATTTATTATCCATAGGCTTTCTAATAAAAGAGACGTCTTCTCTGGTGATCCAGTGGTTAAGAATCTGCCTGCCAATACAAGGGACAAGGGTTCAATCCCTGGTCTGGCAAGACAGCACGTGCCTCGAGGCAGCGAAGCCCAGGAGCCACAGCCACTGAAGCCTGTGCGCCGAGAGCCTGGGCTCCACAAGGGAAGCCGCTGCAGTGAGAAGCCTGGGCACTGCGACTGCAGAGTAACCCCACCCTCTGCAGCTAGAGAAAGCCGATGCAAAACAATGAAAACCCAGTGCAATCAAAAATAAATCCATAACAAATAATTCCTCGGTAAGTATTTAAACAAAGAGAAAACTTTATCCCAAAGGAAAAGTGTAGATGTGCAACACAATGGTGATTCAAGAAGTTGGTAAACCCTTCTATAAATATATTAGCTATTACCTCTAAAAACAATAGAAGTAGAAAAACCATCCTACTTACTTTATGAGTATGTGTGTGCTCAGTTGGTATGTCTGATTCTTTGCTACCCAATGGATTGTAGCCCACCAGGCTTCTCTGTCCATAGGATGTTTCCAGGCAAGAATTCTGGACTGAGTTGCTATTTTCTCCTCCAAGCGCTCTTCCTGACCCAGGGATCGAACCTGAATCTCCTGTATCTTCTGCTAAGGAATAAGGGCAAAGCACAGAAAGTGTAGAGAAAGTTTACCTCTAAACACAAAAGTGAAACTGAATATATCAGTGGTTAGCAGATAAAGTAACTTATTCCTAATGAGGTTCAGGAGTGTGCCACTGTGCTAGTGGTGAGAAAACTGGATATCAGGTCAGCCTAGTTCCAGATCCAGAGTCAAAGGGGACTCAATGATGGCTTATAACCACATTAGTCATACGGTCAAAATTCTGTTTTCAGAAGGTTAATGTCCCATTTCCTTTCTAGAAATAAGAAATGAATCAGCAGACTTACCAGCTACATGCCAAGGTGGGCACATGGGGTGAAGTCATAATACTGGTATGCCAAGATAAAATCTCCAAAACAAATTTGAGATCACTTTCCCAGGGAGAAACCACTTGGTATGAGAAAGACCGCATCACTAACAGATGGAAGAATTCAGGAGAGAAGGCAAAAAAACTTTTAGTCCTAAAGGAAGTTTTAGTCAACAAAAGGAATATCAAGGATCTATATACCAAATGTTTAAAGAAAGGCAATGAATAAAGTCCTATATGCCAAAAGACATTTTTCCTTCTATTGATTTCTTTCCATGGATCATGAAAATATGTGAAGTGTGTAAAAGCCACAGGACAAAAAGTTAGGTGAAGATGATAATGGAGAGAACACTTAAAGAGACTGAAATTAATCATGCAAGTTACATGGGTGAGATGGGGGAGGGGAGAGAGGCCCAACAGAGAGGGGATCTATATATAATTATGACTGATTCATGTTGTTGTACAGCAGAAATCAACATAACATTGTAAAACAAGTTTCCTCCAATTAAAAAATAAATTTTAAAAAAGCCAGGTACAGGAAAAAAAAAAAAAAGGTACAGGTACACCATTCATCTCAAAGTCAAGTGATACTGCATTAAAGGAGTAGCAGAAAATTCATCTTAGAGAAGAGATTTTAGAACTAATTAATCAAATATGAGTGATGGATAATAAAGAAGGAAGAGTGAAAGTTTACCCTAACCCTTTTTAACAACTTGGAAAGTGGTGGTACAGTAAGCTGGAACTTGAGTGTCTAGAAGACTTATTTTCAAGAGAAGAGAACTAATATTATATTAAACTCTTCAGAAAGTACATTTCCAGCCACTTCAGGAATGTGAACCAAACAATCCTTCACCAGAACTAGGGTTTGTTTGCAATTATTATGG
>SJYQ01003922.1:68865-91466 GCA_006410935.1 Redunca redunca | reverse complement strand
GACCAACCTAGATAGCATATTGAAAAGCAGAGACATTACTTTGCCAACAAAGGTCCGTCTAGTCAAGGCTATGGTTTTCCAGTGGTCATATATGGATGTGAGATTTGGAATGTGAAGAAAGCTGAGTGCCAAAGAATTGATGCTTTTGAACTATGGTGTTGGAGAAGACTCTTGAGAGTCCCTTGGACTGCAAGGAGATCCAACCAGTCCATTCTGAAGGAGATCAGCCCTGGGATTTCTTTGGAAGGAATGATGCTAAAGCCGAAACTCCAGTACTTTGGCCACCTCATGCGAAGAGTTGACTCCTTGGAAAAGACTGTGATGCTAGGAGGGATTGGGGGCAGGAGGAGAAGGGGACGACAGAGGATGAGATGGCTGGATGGCATCACGGACTCGATGGACGTGAGTCTGAGTGAACTCCAGGAGTTGGTGATGGACAGGGAGGCCTGGCGTGCTGCGATTCATGGGGTCGCAGAGCCCGACACGACTAAGCGACTGAACTGAACTGAACTCCCCACTGAATGTGATGTATACACGGGGATACTGCGTCATTGTATTCTCCTCAGCTGCTATTTCCTGAAGCCCCATTGCAGTATCCAATGGACAGAGGAGCCTGGTGGGCTGCAGTCCATGGGGTCGCTGGGAGTCAGACACGACTGAGCGACTTCACTTTCACTTTTCACTTTCATGCATTGGAGAAGGAAATGGCAACCCACTCCAGTGTTCTTGCCTGGAGAATCCCAGGGACAGGGGAGCCTGGGGGGCTGCCGTCTATGGGGTCGCACAGAGTCGGACACGACTGAAGCGACGCAGCAGCAGCAGCAGCAGCAGCAGGGTGTTTCCAATCCTTAGAAAGAAAAAGAAGGAGAAAAAGTCTGTTTCAGTTATTTCAGTAGATAAATGTGTATGTGGTCTTTCAAAAACCTCAATGGAAACTTAACACTGAACATTTTTTAAATTTCCTTTCTACCCTAACCATATTCTATATCATCTACCTTATGGATTCTCATAACACTAGACTATTTTGAAAAATGTATCTAGCAGCATCTAATTCTTATTTGTATCTCTCTGGGTCACTGTTACTCTGTGGTTAAAAAGTTCCTCTCATTTTGTTTCTTGAACCTATCTCGTTTCCTCCTTTCTCCTTTCTACTCAATCCAGAAATAACTGTTTTGTGGTATTACATAACAAAAGAGCTGAGAGGTGGCAATTATATAATCATTTTTTGTTTTTCAAATGAAAAGGAAAAAATACAAAAATGGAACTTGTCTGAATAATGAAATTTTGTCTTTGAAAAAAATTAGCACTATGCAATTTTTATTTTGTTTTCATATCCAACTAGAAATCATCTAGAAATTGCTTTCTAATCATGTTGTTATCCTCTTAATGCCATCTGTGTTTTTTTCTCTTGGACATTCACTTTTACTAATGGTCCCAAAGGAAGATTAAAAATAGGTTTAAAAAAGAGGCAAAAGCTAAAATGATTGGATTTAAAAATCCCAAAAGTATATTTATCATAAAATTATCACATTTAAATATCCCAAAGATATGTTTAATGCAAACATATTTAGACTCTATGATGGTGGATTATATTTTTATATGATAGTATATATGGTATGACAAATCTGATAAACATCAAGTAATACATAAGGACATTCTAGGATTAGCATTCAAAATCTTATTTTTAGATAGGATGATTAAAGTAAAGTATGAAGATCACTAAAGATATTATAAGTAAACTATATGTATCAGAGTACCAACCAATAATTATAGGTACACTCATTGCTTTTTAATAATTAGACAAACGCTTTACATGCAAAAGGAAAAGGTGCATCCTGAAATACAAAAAGGAAGTGGCAATGGGCACTGCTTTATATAAGAGTGTGTTTTTTATAAGTAAAGACCTCATCTTAAAACAGATTAATAATTTTGGTTTACTTATTGACCAACTATTTTCCCCCAGTATAATATTAGACTTTTTATTTCTGGTACTCTAATTCTCCATTACAGATTATATGATCCTACAGACAAATTATGGAAAAAGGAAGACCTTCAAGAAATGATAGAAACCATTTGTTACATTCTTGCAGTGAAAAATCTTTGTTAGAGGAAAATGAGCATCGTAGCTATCTTATAATCTAATGGGAGTTTGCTGTCTGTTATGCAAGCTCATTGGTTGATTTTCATTTTATCACAAGTATATATACAAAATATTTACCAAACAATTGACATGACTTCCTCAGAGTTAAATTGTGAATTAAACATATATTAAATGACCCAAGTTTTATTATAGTCCGTATATCTCAACCTTGTCCTTTTACCATTGATAATAACAAGTAAACACATAATGGTAAGAACTGGAGATTATCTTTGAATGAATAAAGATGAATGTATACTTTTCCTTAAAATTAATACTAATCCACAACACATGTACACCCATGGCTGATTCATGTCACTCTGTGGCAAAACCACTGCAATATTGTAAAGTAATTAGGCTTCAGTTAAAATAAATTAAAAATAAGTTAAAAAAATCTCAGTCATTTGTGGCATAGTCTTAAGATATTTTTGAATGATAGATGTCAATTTCAACCCCAAAATAAATTTACTGAAACTGCCACATATTTTGTTTTTAAGGGTTAGGCCAATGAAACAGTGTTTTTGTCTGTATATTTGTACAAACAAATTGTTTTTGTTTGTATATTTATGTAAATCTCCATAAGTTGGCTTGAATCATTGTGGAAATAGGATAACAGACTGTTCAGAAAATCTACTGAACAATCTTAGTGGCTAATTTTATTACTTTTCTATGAAGGTATGTTGAACTCTATGATCCTCAGAGTTAGAAAAATGGGCTTTTTACTAGGGCTTGGTGCCCTTTTTTTTTGAAATCCAGTTAGAAGTACAGAAATTATTATAAATATTAACCTAAGCAACAGGAATATTGAGAGTTTTTTTCTTTTTTAAATTTAAAACAGCCTACCTACATAGTTGACTCTCTTTCATTGTTACTTCCAATCTCTCAGTAAAAAATTAAAATCAAAAAAAGCAAAGGTAAAGTAAACAATATAAAAACACACTAGAAATTTATTGAGTAGAATAGCAGGGAAAAAGATAAAAATAATCAGTACAGTCAATACACATATAATCCAACTGAACAAACCTATTTCTAAGGCTAGGTGGAATAGTCTGAGTAATTTAGAAAGATCTAAGAATAAAAAATATATACTCTGCATAGAAATCCTCAAGTTCAATTTAGGGGATGATCCATTGAAAAGATCTGGGTCTTTTAAAATTTGAAGTATTAGGTTATGTGCCTCCAGCTTAAGAGTCTAGAGTGAAAGAACTAAAGAGAACTGGGCATCCATGTATTACTCAGCAAGGGGATGTGGTTGTGAAGTTAGAGGGGTCTTTAAGGAAGTGTTCTCAGATAGACTTAGGCAAGCAAAGCCATTACCATTGGCTCCAAAAAGCTCTCTCTTCACGCTCTCACTGAACTTGATTCATGTTGTGACTTAGCAGCTGTAATAATTTTGTTAGTCCAAACATAGCTGTCTTATCGCCTCCTTGTCGGTAATGGTCAAGTTTCGTTTTCCTTTGCATTTCTTTTATATATTCTCTTCACTGTAGGAAATATTTTGCATACCAACTAGTATGGTAATTATTAGTTTTGGGGTACAGACATGAATGTTGTAAGTTTACATGAATAAGACTATGTGTGTTATTTCTTCAGTTAACGAAAATTGTGCTTGATTAAACTGTCCAATAATTTAAACATACTTTTTAATGTAATCACATATGAATACTGATAATAGATGGAAAAGATCAGCACCCAGTGTTCTTATTTTAGCCGCTGACTCCACTGACAGATCAAGTTAAATGTTTGACCTTAGTATTTGTTGAACAGAGATGTGTTTATTAGTATGCAGTGTCCAGACCACAGATGGTGAATATTCAGTCCCCTTCCTGCAGCATATACTCTGCTTGTCCCTATATCTATTTTCCACTCTCTCTTCCCACGCTCTGGTCCTGGGATGCTGACCTTCATGGACTGTATCAACAGACTCCCATGCCTTTTGGCTTCTAATTGAATTCAGCTGTGGGGATGCACAGGGAGAGATCAGAGGGTAAAAGAGAAAACGAGATTATTTTCCTGGACACCTCCCTCCTGTGCGGTTGCAGTCTGGCTGTACCTTCTAAGACATAGCTTCCAACCTGGAGCCCTGCTCCAACTACAGTTCTATTTCTGAGCTCAGGAAATCACTCTCTTCTCTCACCCCTTCAACTTCCTGCTGTTATTTGCCCTGATATACTGCACTGTCCCCTGTGGCTTTGCCTAAGCCTTGCCTTCATTTTTGAAAAACATCCCTTTACTAAACCTCCTTAGTGAACTGAAAGGACTTCGTCATCTGTTTTCTGCCGAAACCCTACCTGAGCACTTTCCCTCCCAGCTGGTGGTTTTAAAGAAGGAGAAGATGCAAAGGTAGTGCTCTGTAGGCTTAAAGATCCCAGAAGTACAGGAACCAGTGGTCCTGTGGAGTACTGTTTTCTGAGCTCATTACAGGTAACTGATCTCATAGTGAAAGTGAAAGTCACTCAGTCGTGTCCGACTCTTCACGACCCCACGGACTATACAGTCCAGGGATTTCTCTACACCAGAATACTGAAATGGGTAGCCTTTCTCTTCTCCAGGGGATCTTCCCAACCCAGGAATCGAACTCAGGTTTCCTGCATTGCTGGCAGATTCTTTACCAGCTGAGCTCTCAGGGAAGCCCACTGATCTCATTGTTATTCATTTGAAAGAGATATTGAAATTTGTATCAAGGCTTAGCAGATGCTTACTGTAACTGCCTATCAGTCTGCTTTGTTGCTTGTAGGCATCAGAGATGGACTGGCAGAAGCAGTTCATTTAACTGGATCATGTGCAGTGATGGTGGGAGAATGGCATTTACATCAGTAGGTGATCTTTATGCTTATAGGCAAGACAGCACCTGATTCTACATAATAAAATGGAGTTCTTAAGTGAGGATCATCTTTAAGATTAACATTTAGAAAGATCTTACATCATGATAGGAGCTCAGGACAAGAGCAAAATGGGTTGTTAGTGGATACATATTATAATTTAATAATATAAATGGCCATCACTTCTGACTACTATGGGTCAGATACCACTATTTCATTTACTTTTTTAATATTTTATTTGGCCACCCCATGTCTGAGTTGCTATACACGGGAGCTTCAATCTTCGTCATGGCATGTGGGATCTTTCAGTGTGGCATGTGGAATCTTCTAGCTGCTGCAGGAGAACTCTTAGCTGTAGTATGTGAGATCTAGTTACCCAACCAGGGATCAAACCAGGGCCACCTGCATTGGGAGTCTTAGCCGCTGGACCACCAGAGAAGTCCATGTCTCTTTAATTTTAAGAATAAAAAGTCCATGAGGGTGTTGTTTTCAGATGATGAACCTGAGGATCAACACCTTGTAGTTCTTCCCCAAATCATGGAACTAACAAGCAGCAGAAAGTAAACCCATTCTGACTATAAATAACATTCTCCTTACTCTTATCCCTCATAATTAGCCTTTTGGATGTAGAAAAGCAGCCATTTATAAAGCTATTCATTGTCCTTTGCAGGTAAGTTCTATTTTGTTAACAATATATAAATAACTATCCCATACTGATTATAACTTAGAATAAACTATATATCAGGTCTAACTGAAGAACATTATCAGATAATTTCCCTCCCTTTCTCTTGTTAAATGGTGTCATTGCATCTTGTAAAATTTTAGATGATACTCTCTGAATTCAGTATATTTAAAAATGGAGAGGAAGAAAATCTTTTTCTTAGCTCCTAAGTAGTACATTAAGTAACAGTGTACTGTTTTCCCTACAGAAACAAATTCTGGTTTTCCTTTATTGGCATTTTCTTTCTTGTGTGAATGCAAATTTTGTAGCTCATGTAAATAAGGAAAAGCAAAGTTTTGCTAAGTTAAATACGGGTCCAGTTTTCACCAATTTTCTTTTCTACTTAAAACATGACACCATTTCTTCTTTCGTTTCCTGCCCCGCTGCCCCGACATATCCAAAGGTTCAGTTCAGTTCAGTCGCTCAGTCATGTCCGACTCTTTGTTACCCCATGAATTGCAGCACGCCAGGCCTCCCTGTCCATCACCAACTCCCGGAGTTCACCCAGATTCATGTCCATTGAGTCGGTGATGCCATCCAGCCATCTCATCCTCTGTCGTCCCCTTTTCCTCCTGCCCCCAATCCCTCCCAGCATCAGAGTCTTTCCAATGAGTCAGCTCTTCGCATGAGGTGGCCAGAGTACTGGAATTTCAGCTTCAGCATCATTCCCACCAAAGAAATCCCAGGGCTGATCTCCTTCAGAATGGACTGGTTGGATCTCCTTGCAGTCCAAGGGACTCTCAAGAGTCTTCTCTAGCACCACAGTTCAAAAGCATCAATTCTTCCGCGCTCAGCTTGATTAGCATTTCCTTTTTCAGCAGTTTATTAGGGAGGGTGCTGGCATGTGGCTGCTGGCCGGGATTATTAACAGGAAAACCCATTCCTCTGTCTCAGCGACTACATTGGTTTCCAACTTTTGGTTAACCAATGACCCAGAATATTTGTAGAATAATAATTTAGATTTAAAATAGCTTTTTAACCTTCCTCTGTTAGTTTCTCAGATAGAAAGCTAAGTACTGTTTATGTCTGTGACCCTGGTGCCTGGACACTGTTTGCATATTTGTTGTTCAATCGCTAAGTTGTGTCCAGCTCTTTGTGTCCCCATGGACTGCAGCATGCCAGTCTCCTCTGTCCTCCACTGTGTCCTGGAGTTTGCTCAGATCATGTGCATTGAGTCAGTGATGCTATCTCACTCTCTCATCCTTCTGCTGCCCCCCTTCCTTGTTTGGCATATACGTGCTTTAAAAATACAATAAAGCAAATGATAATACATTTTTTTAATAAAGTTGTTTTGATCATTGAATGAGATAACCAATGTAAAGACTTTCACTCTTCTTGGTTCAGAAGTTAAAAAGGACAAAAGTAGATGCTACTTTGTCATTTAAGTTACAACATGTGCTAGGTGTATATGTTGTTTCTTAACAGAAAAGTTATAAGAGCTGTGCTGAGCACTGAGTAATAGACCTATGAGAGGGGACTGGTTGGACAGAGGAAAGGCAGAGAGAAAATTTTTTAAAGCTGGGTAAGTTTTGAAAAATTTCCTCAGATGACCTTGAAGTATTCCTCAAAACTTTTTCAAGAAAAAAGCTCTAGCAGCAGAAAGAAACAAATGCATATCCCTGGAGAAGTTTAGGAGGAAAGTTTGATGAAGCTTACTGCAAGTGTGACAGTTTTGATTATATATGTTTGTAGATAAATGAAATAGATAACCAGCAATGATATAAGGAACAAGAGAGAGAATGGGATTATTTTGTTATTATAAGATACTCACACTATCCAAGAAGTTACCACTTAGTGTTACCACTTATTCAAAAGTGGACTTGGATTAACTGTAAATATATACTGCCAACTGTAGGGCAATGACTTAAAAAAATTAAAAAGGTGTATAAGCAACACACTTAGAAAAAAAAAAAAAAGAAAATACAATTGCCTAAATGTTTAATTAAAAAGGAAGGTAATGTGTAGAAGAAAAAATAGGACAACAAATAGAAAACGGTAGCAAATATGGTAGATATTATTCTAACACAACCAATAACCACTTTGAGCATAAATGGTCTATATGTACCAATAAAAAGATGGAAATTGTCAGAGTGGATAAAAAAAAAAAAGACCCAACTTCATGTGAAGAGTTGACTCATTGGAAAAGACTCTGATGCTGGGAAGGATTGGGGGCAGGAGGAGAAGGGGACGACCGAGGATGAGATGGCTGGATGGCATCACTGACTCGAGGGACGTGAGTCTGAGTGAACTCCTGGAGTTGGTGATGGACAAGGAGAGCTGGCGTGCTGCTATCCATGGGGTCACAAAGAGTTGGACACGACTGAGCAACTGAACTGAACTGAACTTTATGTTTTCTGCAAGAAACCCACTGTAAATATAAAAATGCATATAGATTAAAAGTAAATGAATAGAGAAAAACATGCTGTGCTAACAGCAATCAAAAGAAAGAAGGAGTATTTATATTAATTTCTGCCACAACAGACTCCATTCAGAGCAAGGAGAATTATCAGGATAAAGAAAGGAATTTTATATTTATAAAGGGGTCAAGTCTCCAGACAGACAGAACATCCCTAATGTATTATGCACCTAACAATACAGTGTTAAAATATATGAGGTAAAAACCGATTGAACTGCAAGGAAAAACAGGTAAATCCACTATTCTGTTTGGAGATTTCAGACTCCTCTATCAGAAATGGACAGATCTAGCAGGAGAAAAATCAGAAGGAAATAGTTGAACTCAACAGCACCATCCATCCACTGGATGTAATTGACATTTATAGACTACTTCACCCAACAGTAGCAGAACACATATTATTCTCAAGCTCACATAGAACATTCAAGGAGATAGATCACATTCTGGATCATAAAACACACCTTAGCACATTTGAAAGAATAAAAATCAGTAACAGATAACTGGAAAATCCCAAAATACATGAAAATTAAAAATGTGATTCTACATAATACATGGGTCAAAGAAGGACTCAAGAGAAACTGAAAACTATTTTGATCTAAATGAAAACAAAACTATATAACATCAAAGTTTGTGGGATGCAGTGAAAACAATGCTTAGAGGGAAATTTATAGCATTGAATGAATATATTAGAAAAGAAGAATGAGCTGAAATCAATAACCTGTTTCCATTTTACAAAAATAAAAAAGTGAATTAAAACTAAAGTAAGTAGAAGAAAAGAAATGAAAAGAAAAAAAACAATGAATTTGAAACAAGAAAACCGTAGAGAAAATCAATGAAAAGATGGCTCTTTGCAAAGACACATAAAAACCAATAATCCTCTAGTCAGGCTAAAGTTAAGATTTAATTGACTTTTCTGTTTTTTAAAAATGAACAATGTAAGAAGATAGTGAATATCTTCATGTATTCCCAGTTATATTCTGGTACTTTATTGCTGACAAGGATTTGGTTTTTTTCCTAAATAGTAAGCCTTCTATTTAGACTAAGCACTCTTATTAACATTGTATGAAGAGTGACAAAAGTCCTTTCTACCTGAATTTTTTAAAATACATTTATGATAATACAGGTTTTAATTTTCAAAAAATAGACCCAATTTTTTTTTCCATGGAGGCTGTCTGTCTGATTTAGATGGTATGATATTTTTAGAGTTTTTAGTGCCAGGCATTCTGCTGGACACTTTTATGCATTATCTCAATCCTCAAAACTCTTCTGTGGAGTAATAACTGTAGACTTCCTTATTTTTTGGATGAGAATCTTGGAAGAAGTCATAACATTAGCAGCAAGCAGAGCCTGGATTTCAACAAAATTTAGGCTTTAGATTCACTGTGGATGTTAACATCAGAAACTTTCTTGAGTTAGAAATTTCTTCAAAAATGGATTTTTAGAACATTTCATCCTTTGGGTTCTTTGCTTTTCATCTGGTTAACCCTGTAATGATTTTTCAATTTAAGAAACACATTAGCTTTGAAAATTGGTTAAATATTTTAGATATTTATTATGTTTTAATAAATAGCAATATTATTATACCCATTAGTATTAATTAAAAATTTAAGTTCACATGTTTGTTAGCTGTTGTTTTCAACTATGATCATGGTACAGTTAAATTTCAAACCAAAACAAAGTACTGTTTAACATTTCTTAGAATAATAAAAGAAGGAAAAACTGATGAAAACAATTTAGCAATCATTGAAAAGGATAAGGTAGTGTTAAAAAAAAATTGCATGATGTGAGAGTTACAAGTTAAGTTTTATTGGGAGCAAAATGAGGGCTGCAACCTGGGAGACAGCATTTCAGATAACTCTGAGAAATTGCTCAGAGGAGGTGAGGGGAGGATCTAGAATACATAGAAATTTTTCAACAAAGGGCAGGTAGTTTGGAACAGCAAGAGATTACTGTTTAATTAACAAAACCAGGCATCTCAAGGTAAGGAGGTTGCAAAAGACTCTATGTATGGGGTCACAAAAAAGTTAGACACAAATTAGTGACAAATATATGGGAAGATGCAAGAATCTGGCCTCACTGAAATTATTCCTTTGATATGCACCTCACTTATCTGGGTGCAGTACGGTGTGTTTGCACATCCTGAGTTCCTCTGGACTCACATAGAGAGTGACTGCAGTCCAGTGGCTGCTGGATTACAGGTATTCTTTCTTTTCTGAGTTCCTTCAGGGTTCACCAGCTTACCATCCATAGTGGCTGCAGTTGGTGGTGACTGTGACATCCTTGTTTACTGATATGGCAGGAAATACTCCATTTCTCAATGGATGTTATTGAATAGTCTCTTTAAACCATCAAATGGGTAATAACAAAATCTGAGTCGATTTTTGCAGAAAGCAGCTTTTAACCTGTTTTTAAGGGACATTGGCTTATGGGTTTAGCCTGTTATCACTTATTTACTTTTAAAGGTGTACCAAGCACATTGCCTACTCATGGAGATCAAAAGATGAATGATGAAGTCCAGCAAAGTTCTTATCCTCAAAGTAGACTGTGGCCAAGATAGACACATAAATTTGTAATTGTAATACATGGTTGTAAGGTCAATAAAATTACATTGCAGCCTCAAGTAATATTAACTAGTGTCTCTGTAATAACCTTGTAAGATTTTGTAACATTCAAGATTTCCAACCAGTTAATGTGCATCTTTTAAGTCAGTTGGGTCTCTACAGGCTGCTTCCTATGTCACCCATTAGGTTAAATCTGCAGCAGCTGTTCCTACTGAGAGGTGGAATTGGTATCAGCTCAGCTTGACAGCCAAAGAAGGCACTGGCACCCCACTTCAGTACTCTTGCCTGGAAAATCCCATGGATGGAAGAGCCTGGAAGGCTGCAGTCCATGGGGTCGCTGAGGGTCGGACATGACTGAGCGACTTCACTTTCACTTTTCACTTTCATGCTTTGGAGAAGGAAATGGCACCCCACTCCAGTGTTCTTGCCTGGAGAATCCCAGGGATGGGGGAGACCGGCAGGCTGTACAGAGCCCACCAGCAGGGGACTGCAAGTGCAAAACATGCTATGCTATGGGGCCGCACAGAGTCAGACACGACTGAAGTGACTTAGCAGCAGCAGCTTGACAGCCAGTCCTGCTGTGGGAGTCTGTACTGAAAGCCAGAGAAAGCACTAAGTGTTTCTAAATGTATGGTTGATCAATAGAAAATCAGTCTCCCATCCTTTTTAGAATCCATTGTCCACATCAAAGGATATTCTCTGTTCTTGACCCGAATGGAATACTTTAATTCAGTAATGGAATTTCCCCCTCAATACCATTTCCCTATTTTTCCTCATTAAAAAATAAAGTGAATTAAATGGTCACAAGTCCAAAGAATTTAAGTATTCTTTCAGTTCAAATAATTTTTAATTAAGCTATTATGGTTAGGAAATTGACATTTCTCATTAACTGAAGATTAGTTAGTAAATTTGATGGGGACTGAGATACCCTTGAATATGCAAGAAATGTCCTATAGTGACCTATATTACATGTAACTTCCAAAACATTTTTGATCAGATAAACACAAGAGTGTCTTTTGATCTCTCAATTATGTGTCTTTAGAAAACACTTAAAATCATCAGATTCATTGTAGGCAGATTGAGCCTACTTAAGCTTCATTGTTAATTTTTAAGAGAGGGCTGCTATTTGAAACAGTATAATGTAGAAAAGCAGACTAGTTCAGAATCACAAGTTTTTAGTTATCCATTAAATAGTTTCCTCATTCAAAACAAACACTTACTGATACCATTATGCACCAAGACCTGTGGTATTATGTGGATAGAAGCATAAAGAAGGCAATTATCATAGTTTCAAAATGATTAATATAGTGGGGAAGGCAGATGAGCAAGAAGACCACAATATAATGAGAGATTCGCATAATAGCCTCCAAAAATGATGCTATGAGATCAGAGAATAGGACTTGCTTAATCCTCCAGGGCATGACAATCAATGCTGTTAGTTGCAATAAACAGGTATAACTCTGGTGGCCTTAAGTAGAAAGGAATGTATCTTTAAGATAGAGTATGTCTATAGAAACACTTAGAAGACTCAAGAATACTATGCGGGATCTGTGAAGCCAGGAACCATGACCAAATTCGTGCCCCAGAACTGATGGTGATGGGGCATCACTGTGGCTGCCACAGAGCACAGGTGCTAAGCCTGTATCACCACAGTAGAGTTATTCTGAAACAGATGGGTGGCATTTCAAAGGTCTCTGAAGAACTCCAGGACCATAGTCCTTTATGTCTCAGTACAGGAAGAATTCACTTAGAGGCAAAGTCAGTTCAGTTCAGTTCAGTTCATTCGCTCAGTCGTGTCTGACTCTTTGCAACCTCATGAACCACAGCACGCCAGGCCTCCCTGTCCATCAACAACTCCCAGAGTTCACTCAGACTCACGTCCATCGAGTCAGTGATGTCATCCAACCATCTCATCCTCTGTTGTCTCCTTCTTCTCCTCCTCCCAACCCCTCCCAGCATCAGAGTCTTTTCCAATGAGTCAGCTCTATCGCATGAGGTGGCCAAAGTACTGGAGTTTCAGCTTTAGCATCATTCCTTCCAAAGAAATCCCAGGGCTGATCTCCTTCAGAATGGGCTGGTTGGATCTCCTTGCAGTCCAAGGGACTCTCAAGAGTCTTCTCCAACACCACAGTTCAAAAGCATCAATTCTTCAGCGCTCAGCCTTCTTTGCAGTCCAACTCTCATATCCATACATGACTACTGGAAAAACCATAGCCTTGACTAGATGGACCTTAGTCAGCTTTTGAATATACTATCTAGGTTGGACATAATTTTTCTTCCAAGGAGTAAGCGTCTTTTAATTTCATGGCTGCTGTCACCATCTGCGGTGATTTGGGAGAGGCAAAGTGATAAGAAGTTATTCATTAGAATAGGACACTTGAGAGGCTTACACACAGTAGCTGAGAGGATGCCATGCCCTGAGAACTTAGTGGGTCACACTTTTATAATCAAAGGAAGAGAGGGGAGAGGTAGAGGACCTTCTTTGTCTTTCTTGATTAGATGCCATGTTTCCATCATCAGTTTCTCCTCCAGGTTGGGGAGGGGAGTCTTCCTGTCCCTACATAGTCAAGCTAGGTCCACAAATTGTTTTTTATGCGTGCAGAGAGTGTGTCCTAACTTACTGAGCTCACTGAGAAGGATGTGGGCCTCATGCTATCATTGTTTTTTTGTTTGGGGGCATGTCCCATACTTCTGTTGCATGCTTTTGTTGCTATGCAATCCTGCTTGGTTTTGTAGTTAAGCAAACGTGCTTTCCTGAGTAACCATTAACTTACATGGGTCTCCCATATTTTTTCCACTTTCAGTCCCCTAGTGGGATTAACTATTTAATCACCTGCTTTGTCCCTTGACTCTGTCCTTAATAGTTCCAGAAACTAACAACTGATGAAATCCCCAGCACTGCCAGTGAGAATGCCCATGATGCATCACCAGCACCAAATTCCAAGTCTAGGGTGATAGGAAATCTAGAAAAATGGTACTGATGAGCCTATTTGCAGAGCAGGAATAGAGACACAGACATAGAGAACAGACCTGTAGACACAGTGAGGGGAGGAGGGGGTGGCATACTGAGAAAGTACTATTGTCACATATAGCCTCAGTTCAGTTCAGTTCAGTCGCTCAGTCGTGTCTGAATCTTTGCGACCCCATGAATTGCAGCACGCCAGGCCTCCCTGTCCATCACCAACTCCCAGAGTTCACTCAGATTCACGTCCCTCGAGTCAGTGATGCCATCCAGCCATCTCATCCTCAGTTGTCCCCTTCTCCTCCTGCCCCTAATCCCTCCCAGCCTACCTTGTGTAAAATAGCTAGCTAGTGGTAAGCTACTGCATAACGCCAGGAGCTTGGCTTGGTGCTCTGTGATGACCTAAAAGGGTAGGATGGGGATAGAGGGCTGAGTGGGAGGGAGGTTCAAGGAGGAGAGGATCAATGTATACTTATGACTGATTCATGTTGTTGTATGGCAAAAACCAACACAATATCATAAAGCAATTATCCTCTAATTAAAAATAAAGTTTAAAGAAGTCTAGGATGCGAGCCTCTTTTTGGCAGAGCCTAAGTCATATGCTGAGATCTTAGCTGCCATGGAAACTGGAAAAGCAAATTTCTGGAGTGTTCAGTTTCTGTAATGGGATGTGTGCTATGCCTCTCACTTCTTATATGAAACGCCTTTGAGATGAATCTTGGAAAATAAATAGATGTTTACTAAACAGGCAAAGAGTTACATAGTCCAAGAAGAAGTAACCAAGTGTGTAAAGACATTTCTTCAATGTGCTGTTCAAGTATGTGGCCTGTACAAGGGAAGGCATTTAGAGGTAAACTTCTAAAGGCAGACAGTGTTCAGATCATGTGCCACAATAAGGAGGGTAAGCCTTGGAAAAGTGGGAAGGGACATTCTTGGATCTGAGTGTTATACAGATCACAATGCACGATGGAGATTGCTCTGGAGATAGTGTGCCAGTAATACACTGAAGCAAGAAGGATGCATGAGGAGGCCACTGAATTGAATTCAGGAGAGGAAAGATGAGGGACTGGATGATGGCAATGGCTATGAGAACAAAGAGGAAGCTGCAAAAAAAAAATAATAAAAATATATAAAACAGAAATCAGCAAGACTTGAAAACCAATCAGATATGGGGCTGAGTGAAAATAAATGGCTTAAGATAACAGTCAGGTGACTGACTTGTTCCACTAGGTTGCTAGGAATAAAGAACAGTCTCTGAATTAAGAGAGGCAAATGTGTTAGAAGATTTTGCAGGATGATGTTGACCTCCAGCTTGGATACACTGATTATGAAGCAGATGTGGAATATCCACATGGAGATAGACTCTAGAGATTAAATATGAGCATCTGGCTGTTAGAAGAGATTGCTGATTAGAAGCAGTGTAGTGTGGTGACTGGGTCTGAGGCTTTTGGTCAAACTATCTTTGGTTTGTGTCACCACTCTACTATTTTTAAAATGTATGTGTAAAACTAAATTTTAAAATGTGTGTGTATGAACTAGACAGGTTACTTAAACTCTCTTAACCACAGTTTTTCAATTATAGAAGGAGAATAATTTCCACTGCTAGGGTTCATATATATAAAGAATAAGATAATATATGTCAATCATTATGTGTACCTATTAAGCATGTAGTTCTTAACACTTGGAACTAGAGGTGTTAATTTTGGAATCAGCAGTACATAAATATAAAAGACAGGCAGACTGCAGAAAAGAATGAAAGGAAGAATCTGAATAAGGATAATGTCTGGGGGAGTTGATGTCAAGAGGTCCTAGGGAGGATTCAACTAGAGAATCCTAGAGAATTCTGAACAGTGACATCAGAACTGTCAAATGGTGGAAAGTCCAGTAAGATAAGACCTAGAAAAGAGTCCCTTGGTAACAACTAGAGTGCTGCCAGCCACCTAACTTAGAGTATCTCAGTGAAACCAGAAGGTACATGGGATATAGGCATGACAAGTGTTTCAAAAAGAAAACATAGGGTAAAAATTAGAAGCTTATGACATTTCTTAAAAATGAGGATACTGAAAATTACTTTTCAGTTTAAACATGCAAAGAATCCTCTGATCCCTAGCAAGAATAAACCTAAACAATTACTAAATATGGTTTTTCCCTTAAAGTTGCATTTTCTGTAGGTTTAAAAATGAAAATTTAAAGTTCATTTGCTTTCTTCTATTCACATTTACCTTTGTTAATTTCTTCTTTTTTTTGTACTTTAAGAATTTTTTATTCTTTACCTCCATGTGGATAATTCAAAGGCTACTTCTGAATAGTCTGACTAAATTTCAAAATATCTAGGTTATTCTTTGGTGGTCCATAGTGACCCATTTTAATATAGTTTTTCCATTATTAGTTAAAAAAAACTTTTGAATTCCACACCATTGTTTATGGCTCCTAATTAGCATTATGAATATATATATATATATAAATATGCAAATGTATGCAGGGTAAAGTTCAGTTTAGTCACTCGATGGNTTCCAAGGAGTAAGCGTCTTTTAATTTCATGGCTGCAGTCACCATCTGCAATAATTTTGGAGCCCAAACAAATAAAGTCTGACACTGTTTCCACTGTTTCCCCATCTATTTCTCATGAAGTGATGGGACTAGATGCCAGTTACCACTTGTCTAAAGACTTTGTTGTCTAAAACTATTCTCTTTTGTGTGACACTCTTTGGGTAGTCTACAAATTATGAATGTCATTCCTTTAAACCCATGAGTGTCTCAGTTCACTGAAGTACCAACTAACCATGAAGATAAATGTTTTTTTTTTTTTTTCACCATTACAACTCTCATAGTCCAGGAATTAATTAGATGATTAATTAAATTTATGGAACTAGGATAATAGAAATGTATAAAGATTCTTTCTAGATTATAGACAGGAACCTAAAATGTCAATATCCTTCCTCTATTTTTTGAAAGCGTGATGGGGAGAGATTTGAGCATTTCTTTGCCACTGACACATGATCCCCAATTCTAAGTGGAACTGTGATATTGCATTTAACAGTTTAATGAAGCTCTTTGTTAACAGTGAGCAGGGTTATCACTGATGTACTGAGTGGCTTCTTGACATGCGCAGCGTTAAGAATAGACAGCCATAGACTCCATAGCATAATACTGTCTCTTGTGGAATCAGATGAATTTATGATTTCCTCAACATGACAAAATGATTTATCACCTTCCATATGCACTGCCATCCACCTGGCAGGAGTAATGTTTCCCTTCACATGCTCTCTCCAGTGGGAACAAACAATTTTGATGGATAAAAGACTAAACCAATATTAAGAAAAGAGAAAGAAATATCATCAACAAATGAGGGGTTTTTATGCATCTTATTAACAAGATGTGTAGCGTAACTCCTTTCATGAAACAGTCATCATTCAAGCCTTTAAGTGAAAACTTGTTTCATGTTATTCACACTCTGCTGATTTACATGGTAAGCACCAGGGAAAACAGGTATAAAGGCTGTCTTGGGCTGGAAAAAATGACCAGTATCCATATTTCTACATAGATGAACCCAAAAGGCGAATCATATTAAATAGTGCAGTTTCTTGTTCTCTGTGTATTTTGGAAAGGAAATCTTTGCTGTATTAAATGGCTGCAGGACTCTGCTTTCACTTACTCCCAGTTGCAAAGAAATAACTTTCAGTTGAATCTGAAATTCAGTGTTCTTAAAGTAAAAAGAGGTTAGGGAACAAAGTTCCCCAAAGAAACTACCTTTGTCATTGAATATAGTAAAAGAGAAAATAAGGGAGCCTGAAAGTTGAAGCTGAAAATATCCACATACAAAGGGGACATCAGGAAGTGACTATCCAGAGAATTAGAGGCAAGAAAGAAATGCAAAAGATAGACTCAGTGTGTGTGTTGGGCCTGAGGCCTTGAATATTTATGGCTGTTTCAGCTTGCTGCCCCACCTGCTACATAAAAGTTATATGAAGACTTGAGGTGTTTGTCTTTTGTAGAGAGTAAAGAACTGCATTTTTTTTTTCCTGTTTATTTAACAGGAAGGAATCAGTCCTTCTCCTCTGATAATAACTTTAAAATAATCACAGAATTGATGTGAATCTAAAGATTCATTTTTAAAGAGCAAAAAACATGATGTAGTTTGTCGATATTTTGCACTGTGTGTGGGATAAAAATAACAGTAAGTGGGAATTTGTAGACAGAATGATGATGCAAAAGCTATAGAAGCTTCATTTGAGATCAAAAAGAAATCTATGCCTCAGTTGGAGGGTTGGGTATGGTTCTCCTACAGTCTTCTGATCAAATTAATTTTAAAAATGAAATTCAAATTGAAGAATTTTTAGATTTCTGCAGTAAGATGTGGAAGAAGAGTCTGTTTCTAGGAGTTTGCCCTTTGTATAAGAGAAGAGGGAAGTGATTTTATAGACCATTTCTGGCCTTGAGTTCTCCAATATTTACTTCTCTGGGCTTGACTTTCTTCAATGTAATTATTGATAATTTGAAGATACATTTGATATCACAGAACCTAGAGATCCCAAAAAATCATGTATGTTTCTGGAGACAGGACAAGTATATATCATCCACAATTATTCCCATTTTACCTGTGATAAAAGTGATTGCTTGGTGAGATGTAATAGCTAGACATATGACATTTCCATTGTTGAAAATAGCATGACTAGGATAAAGACAAATTTTTGTAAAGTAGGTAGTGATTCTGATGTGTATGTGTGTGTGCTAAGTCATTCCCATTGTGTCTGACTCCTTGAGACCCCATGAACCATAGCCTGCTAGACTCTGTCCACAGGATTCTCCAGGCAAGAATACTGGAGTGGGTTGCCATGCCCTCCTCCAGGGGATCTTCCCAACCCAGGAATCGAACTGGGGTCTCTTGCATTGACGGCATATATACATTTTGGTGTCCTGGCACAGCTGTTCAACCACACTTGATCATCTAATCCAATCATTTTTCTCTTTAATCTGTATTCAAATTTTGCATAGTTGACTGATTTATCCTTTATGCTAACATTTTTCATTGAACCCATACCCTTCTTCCACGTCCTAATAATGTGCATTCTCCCACAGAATCTTTGAGCCTTTGCTTTTGTCTTTCTTGAGAAGGCAGAGTTCAGGGTGGCTTCTCCAGAAAAACCCAAAGAAAGCATCTCCTAGTATCCATATCCAGGACCTCTGTACTGGTAGTTTAGATACCAGGTCTAGAAGAAGCCCCACCTAGTAACCAAGAAATGACCACAAGGACTAAAGTATCAATACTACAGAATATATACACATTTATTCAATAATTGGTTAAATATACCACTACTTTGAAAATGTGCAAGTCATGAATCATTAAAACCATCATGATTCCCATCTAAGAGTTTAGGTGGCACTTGTCCAGCTATTATTGCTGTGAAAGTGAAAGTGAAGTCGCTCAGTCATGTCTGACTCTTTGCGACCCTGTGGACTGTAGCCTACCAGGTTCCTCCGTCCATGGAATTCTCCAGGCAAGAATACTGGAGTGGGTTGCCATTTCCTTCTCCAGGAGATCTTCCCGACCCAGGGATCGAACCCAGGTCTCCTGCACTGCAGGCAGACGCTTTAACCTCTGAGCCACCAGGGAAGCCCAATTATTGCTGTGAGACTTCTATAAACACTGATTTCTCCATCTTTAAAATGGAATGACAATGTCTGTCTTTGCTGTCCCATAGGGCTTTTCTGAGAACTGGAAAAAACAGTATGGATAGAAGTTCTTTGAAAATTCTATGATGTAGATATAAGGCATCTAGTAGATTGTGGGTTTTGAAAGAGGAGAGGCTATTATACACTTTGGTATCTGCTCTGCTCCACTCATGGTATTCAGTTAATATTTATTGTTTAAAGTCAGACTAATAGTGTATGAGTGCTGTATTTTGATACTCAGACCAAGTATAAGACTTTTCACAAAAGATCAAAATAGATTTGAGACTCAGCATACTCAAAATAGTACTGTAACCTTACATGGGTTTGTCTGTTTTCAATGTTTTACTCCATGATTGATACCTCACCAGTTCAGCATAACCTGAGAGTACAAACATCACAGAGACTTGATTCTGAGACGCAGGTAGGTAATGATCCAGAATAAGTGTTGGAAGAGGTTCTGGAAATATTCTTTTCTTTGTATTCCATTTTTCAAGCAAAGGACAATTAAAATACAATAATTTGGAAATGTTAGAGATATCTTGATATTGAGAGTCAAAAGTTGTGGGCTCTGATGGCTGTAGTCATTTTCACCAAATTCACTTCTCTGATGTTGAGTCTCCTTATATATAGATGGGAATGAGGGGAGAGACTTGGACCACAAGAGCAGTAAGGGCTGTTTCAATGCGATGTTTCTATCAACCTCTCCTGTTTACCTACCGTGGTATAACACTTGGTATAGCGTCTAATTTCATATGGGTTATTTTTCATTGTCATGTTGGCCACACTTGAAAAAACTCTAGTAGGTGTCTCTTGGTGGTTTATCTCTAAAAGTAATAGTATTGCTGCACTGATTTTTATAGAGAGATGCCATTGAAAACAATCATGATTTTTTTAAAGAAGAAATGAAAACCCAGTTGAGCCAAATGTTTGCTTTGGAAGACAAACCATTTGCTATCTTGTAAACAGTTTAATTGGCAAAGTAGAAAACTGCCTGTTTTCTGAACCAGCCCTAAAAATGATTCATATGTGTATTTTCTTATGTTTTGCTCTTTAGCTATCAGTGTTAGGATAGGGAGCTCCTTCTTATCTATTTCAGTCTTTTGACATTTGCTCTGCTAGTCATTTGATGAACTTTTCATCAATACATCAGTTGCTTTGGCTTTTATATTTCTGATAGATAGCCTTGCACACTGCATATATTAGGAGCTCAATAAAATACTTGTTTATGATAATAGCTAACATTCATAGAATGCTTAATATATATCAAGTTACAGTTATAAGCACTTTGACATATATTGAGTCAATCCCTAAGAGATAAGTGTTATGTTTTCATACTTTACAGATGAAGAAACTGAAGCATAAATTGATCTTTATCTTCTACATGCTAGATGAGATTCTCAAATTTATTCTCTTCATCAATGAGCTATTTTCTGAAATGCCTATTTCTATGTTCATTACCTCCAACATATATTTTGAATTTAAAATTTTTTTTTAAATTTTCACATAATCTTCCAAATCTTATTCCAGTTTATTTCATTTTCTTCTCTCTCCACCACTGGTGTGCTTTAGAAGCCATTTCTTCTTACAGTGGCTCATTCTCTGGATCTTTAGGATGATGTTCCTTTTATATTTTCCTACTATAATATTTAAGGTGGCATGTTTATTTTTCCTTGTGGATTAAGATCAATAAATATAAGTATTTATTATCAGAATCCAACACCACATTAAAAAGATCATACACCATGACCAAGTGGGCTTTATCCCAGGGATGCAAGGATTCTTCAGTATCCACAAATCAATCAATGTGATTCACCACATTAACAAATTGAAAAATAAAAGCCATATGATTATCTCAATAGAAGCAGAGAAGGCCTTTGACAAAATTCAACATCCTTTTATGATAAAAACTCTCCAGAAAGCAGTAATAGAAGGAACATACCTCAACATAATAAAAGCTATATATGACAAACCCACAGCAAACATTATCCTCAATGGTGAAAAATTGAAAGCATTTCCCCTAAAGTCAGGAACAAGACAAGGGTGCCCACTTTCACCGCTACTATTCAACATAGTTCCGGAAGTTTTGGCCACAGCAGTCAGAGCAGAAAAAGAAATAAAAGGAATCCAAACTGGAAAAGAAGTAAAACTCTCACTGTTTGCAAATGACATGATCCGCTATATAGAAAACCCTAAAGACTCCACCAGATAATTACTAAAGCTAATCAATGAATATAGTAAAGTTGCAGGATATAAAATCAACACACAGAAATCCCTTGCATTCCTATACACTAATAATGAGAATGTAGAAAAAGAAATTAAGGAAACAATTCCATTCACCATTGCAACAAAAAGAATAAAATACTTAGGAATAAATCTACCTAAAGAAACTAAAGACCTATATATAGAAAACTGTAAAACACTGATGAAAGAAATCAAAGAGGACACTAATAGATGGAGAAATATACCATGTTAATGGATCGGAAGAATCAATATAGTGAAAATGAGTATACGACCAAAGCAATGTACAGATTCGATGCAATCCCTATCAAGCTACCAGCGGTATTTTTCACAGAACTAGAACAAATAATTTCAAGATTTGTATGGAAATAAAAAACCCTCAAATAGCCAAAGCAATTTTGAGAAAGAAGAATGGAACTGGAGGAATCAACTTGCCTGACTTCAGGCTCTACTACAAAGCCACAGTCATCAAGACAGTATGGTACTAGCACAAAGACAGAAATATATATCAATGAGACAAAATAGAAAGCCCAGAGATAAATCCACACACATATGGACACCTTATCTTTGACAAAGGAGGCAAGAATATACAAAGGAGAAGAGACAGTCTCTTTAACAAGTGGTGCTGGGAAAACTGGTCAACCACTTGTAAAAGAATGAAACTAGATCACTTTCTAACACCACACACAAAAATAAACTCAAAATGGATTAAAGATCTAAATGTAAGACCAAAATATATAAAACTCCTACAGGAGAACATAGGCAAAACACTCTCCGACATAAATCACAGCAGGATCCTCTATGATCCACCTCCCAGAATATTGGAAATAAAAGCAAAAGTAAACAAATGGGATCTAATCAAAATTAAAAGCTTCTGCACAACAAAGGAAAATATAAGCAAGGTGAAAAAACAGCCTTCTGAATGGGAGAAAATAATAGCAAATGAAGCAACTGACAAACAACTAATCTCAAAAATATACAAGCAACTTATGCAGCTCAATTCCAGAAAAATAAATGACCCAATCAAAAAATGGGCCAAAGACCTAAATAGACATTTCTCCAAAGAAGACATAC
>SJYQ01003922.1:31417-68163 GCA_006410935.1 Redunca redunca | reverse complement strand
GGGAGGGGGGTTCATGATTGGGAGCTCATGTACACCCGTGGTGGATTCATGTCAATATATGGCAAAACCAATACAGTATTGTAAAGTAAAAATAAAAATTAAAAGAAATGTCAGGGAAATACATTTTGCAAAAACTGAAAAAAATAATTTAAAAATTAAAATAAAATATAATACTATTATATTTTACTATGTAAAAGGCAAATACTTAGTAAGTGTTGAATGTGCTAGAAAAATCAAAAATCCATTAATATCCTCTTTAATATAAGGAATTCACTACACCTTTTATTATAATAAAATTTCAAATAATTTGTGAAATTTTAAAGAGGCCCAGGTTATTTAAACACTCCTCTCTATCCCTCCCTCCTAAAAAAAAAAAGAAAACCATTTGTTTTGGCAACACATAGAATTTAACAGATTAAAATGCACCAGGTCGACATAAGCCCACTCACTAGAAATTATTAAACATTATACTGTAACTCAATAAATGATTATGTTTTAGTAACAGGTCAAAAGGCTGATTCTATTTTTAATGAGAAACTATGGGATTGGAGGGGAAACCAGTGCATTATTTTAGGGGTAAGAAAGAGCTCTTAAAAAGATCACTTGACTTCCCCCTACTAAAATCCTTTCCCCACAGTAAATCACAGGAAAAGGCCATAGCATGGAAAAATAAAGTTAAAATTATTCTGTGATGTGTTATGCTCAAGGATAAACTAGAACACACGCATAAAAAAGGAACTTATATTGCCTGAAAGTTACCTGTCCCCACTGTTTCCACTATAATCATCTGAATAACCACTCACACCCTCGGTTTCTTCAAATTCGCAACTTCTCAACTTCACCAACTTGGTTTCCAGTCAGGTCTGCCCCAAAGTTGCTGTGTTAAAGGCCACTAAGTCCAGGTTTGATGCATGAGGCAGGGTGCTTGGGGCTGGTGCACTGGGATGACCCAAAGGGATGGGATGGGGAACGAGGTGGGAGGGGGGTTCAGGATGGGGAACACATGTACACTCATGGAGGATCCATGTGAATGTACGGCAAAACCACTACAGTATTGTAAAGTAATTATCCTCCAATTAAAATAAATACATTTATATTAAAAAAAAAAGAAATAAGAAACCACACACAAAGAAAAAATATATATAAGTATTTATTGAGGTCAATAAATAAATAAGTATATCAGGTGCTCACATCCCCACTCCATTTCTACTTGGATAATGTTAAACTTGTTTTCAGTCAAACGTGGAGTTTGGTGTTGGGAAGAAGCAGTCCCATTTTGAGCTCTATTCCATGGTACTAACTGGCCCTTGGATCTACCAACTTGATGACTGTGTTGATGACTTGATGCAGAATTGTGTAAGATACAATGCCCGGCCTGAGCTATAGGGAGCACTTTCTCCCTAATTCCACCCTTACCTTCAGTGACAAGCTGTGAGGACTTTATCTTGTGGGTCATAAAGTGAAAGTTGCTCAGTCAAGTCTGACTCTCTGCGATCCCATGGACTATATAGTCCCTGGAATTCTCCAGGTCAGAATACTGGAGTGGGTAGCCATTCTCTTTTCCGGGGAATCTTCCCAACCCAGGGACAGAACCCAGGTTTCCTACATTGCAGGCAGATTCTTTACCAGCTGAGCTACCAGGGAAGCCCATAATGTACCCCCAAATCAGTATCTTTGGGTCATGGTGCTTTCCAAGGGTTCCTCCACTGAAAAGATGATAGTGAGATCAAAGCACAGCTTGGCAGTAATAAAGTGACTCCTTGTTCTTTGCTGCATAGACTGAACTTGCAACTAAAGTCTGCTTACGTAAGATGCTGAAGCTTGTGTGTTTCTCTTAATCTGCCTGAAATTATTATCTGAAGAAATTTCTCCCAGTCTCAGGCAATAGGCAGATTATCAGTCTTAATTTAGGGTTTCTTAGTTTTCTTCTTTTGGCAAGTGGGGGATGGTGGTGTATCAGACATACCCATACAAGAAGTTATTAAAAAATAAATTACTTTTAAAAATAAATTTTAAAATGTTACAAGCATTCATCATAGTTTAATTCAGAGTACCACTTATCCCAGGCTGCAGATAAAGCAGTGAATAAGACAGTCATTACTGTTGTGTCTTCCTGGGCCTTGGAGGTTAGGAAGTGAAATGTGGTCTTAACTAGTTATTACATATGCATGGTAAGGCTATGAAAATGGAAGAAGAGGATATCAGGTGTATTCACCCAAGTAACATATCACTTCAAAATGCCCAGATAAGCTACCTTCACCTTTCTCCATGTGAGGAAAAAAAAAAAAAGTTCTGTTTTTCTTTGGCTTGCTTTGCTTTTGAGAGTTCACAGTAATTATAATCTCCTGAAAGCATCAAAGATTTTCTCCCATAAGCGCTCAATCAAAAAGAAAAAAACAAAACACAGTAGTGATGTTAATTCTAGAAGGTTCCTCTACTCCCCTACATTTTCATTAAAGAGGAAACTAATTAGCTACTGTGATCACAGTTCTTTAAAGAACTTTTTTCCAATTGGACTTTCTTGTTAAACTATTTTTTCCCAGGTTCTTTTCTTTCCATGTGGGAGGAGGTAAGATCGGTTATTCCAATGCCATCATGCCAAAAACACTAACAGTTTTTCTTTGGTAAAAAGGAAACCAAATGACAGACTGATAATAATGACAATATAATCACAGCAAGCAAACCAAGGGAAACAGCCTCACTTGCTATTGTGAGAAACAATGCATATATTAAACACCATGGCAAGCATCACAATGAAAAAACCAGATGGAAAGTTTGAGGTTTTGAATTAGCTTTCCACCTACAGATGGATTCAATGGGAACACCCATTCCTTCATTACTTCTTTTAAAAAATATATATCTTGAAAATGTAGCATCTGTTAATAAAATCACAGACTACTTAATTATGTGTGCTGTGTGCTTAGTCATTCAGTCATGTCCGACTCTGCGACTGCCTGGATTGTAGCCTGCCAGGCTCCTCTGTTTATGGGCAAGAATACTGGAGTGGGCTGCCATTTCCTTCTGCAGGAGATCTTCTCAACCCAGGGATCAAACCCAGGTCTCCCACATTGCAGGCAGGTTCTTTACCATCTGGGCCACCAGGGAAGCCCCTACTTTAATATGAAAGAGTGTAATTAGTATATATTGTTCCAAGTCCTAGGAAGAAAAAGAAAATAATTGGACAAGGCTTTGTCATATATTTTTGCTATGGACTGGGTACTATTCAACATCAGTACTATATTGTATTTATAATTGCCTGATACTGGGAAAGATTGAGGGCAGGAGGAGAAGGGGGCAACAGAGGATGAAATGCTTGGATGGAATCACTGACTCAATGGACATGAATTTGAGCAAGCTCCAGGATATAGTGAAGGACAGGGAAGCCTGGTGTGCTGCAGTCCATGGGGTCGCAAGAATTAGACATGACTTAGCAACTGAATACCAATAACAACATGTAGATTAGCACTGTTTGAATGGAAATTTAAGGACCTCTAAGATGAGCGTGTGCATTGAGCCTCTACCATTGAGTCTCTACCTAACTTGCTCTTTGAGGAAACTAAAAAGGCACATCAAGTACATTTCAGAGTAGCAGTACATTGCAGAAGCAACAGGGCAAAGAGAGAAATAATCCTTTTACTCATCACTTGTTATAGAACAAACTCAAGCATTATTATTGAGTTGATATAGGATTGTTCTTTTTGGAGAATTCAAAATATTTTCCCACTCTTGAAACAATTATGCATTCACAGCATTTCTGAGATGTAGAGTCTACTGTGAATACTTGCAGACAAAGGTATTGAGGGTTTACATGATTTACTCAAAGTCATCCAGCTATCCAAGGGAAGAGAAAAGGAAGGTTTTAAAATTTCCAACTGTTCAGGTTTTAGCACAGTTTTGTACAGTCCTGTATAAAACATAGTGAAATGTAATTCCTGATTGTGGTTCATCAAGGTGAAGCTTTGCTGCCACCAAAGTCACCTCCATCACAAAGGCAGTAAAGGTAAAGAAAGTAGTCAAAATTACTCTGAAAGCTCTCCATGATAGCCCCTAATTTGCAGATATGCAGGTTGAGGAGATGACTGGGTTGTTCTGCAAAAATTCAGGGTGAAAACCCTCAGAAGAACCCTCTTTCTGTCTTCCATGGCCTGTTAGCCATGGAGTGTGATTGTGGCTGGGTTCCATGGGCCGAGGAGCAGGACTTTTAATGGGATCTCAGAGGAGCATAGATGAGATGAGATGGTTGGATAGCATCACCAACTCAATGGACATGAACTTGCACTAACTCCAGGAGATAGTGAGGGACAGGGAAGCCTGGCATGCTGCAGACCACAGGGTCACAAAGAGTTAGACATGACTTAGTGGCTGAACAACAACAAAGGAGAATGCTAATGAGGAGCGCAGTTCGGAAATCACTGGCTGTAAGCGTCAATTTAGTTTTAGGTTGAATGTCTCATAGCCTTCGTGTATCTCAAAGCAACCTTGTTTATTAATCTAAAGTGTTCATATAATAACTTTTTAAAAAATAAGCACACATAAAGAAAAGTAAATATTCAATGCATGGTGTTGCTGGATATTTTAAAAGATTTTTTCTTTTTTTTTTCTTTCTTATAAAAGAAAAATTTGGAATTCAGAAGTACATCAAATAGAAACACCTCAGAAGTAATCAAAATTAATATGTTGCTGTACCTTAACTTTAAGATTATACTGCCTGTGTACTATCAGAACACTTCGTTTTGTACTTACCATAAACTTATTTTTGTACTTCATTTCAAAGGTTATTTTTTTAATGGTTTTAAGAATCATAATACTTTGTTCTTTGGTATTTTTAAATCAGTTTTTGTTGGGGTATAGTTGCTTTATAATATTGTATTAGTTTCTCCTGTACAGCAGAATGAATCAGCCATACATATACATATATCTGCTCCCATTTGGACTTCCTATTCAGGTCACCACAGAGCATTAAGTAGAGTTCCCTGTGCTATGCAGTAGGTTCTGATTAGTTATCTATTTTATACATAGTCTCAATCATGTATATGTGTCAGTTCCAATCTCTCAATTCCTCCCACCCACCTTGACATCCATACGTTTGTTCTCTATATCTATATCCCTATTTCTGCTTTGCAGATAGGATCATCTGTACCATTTTTCTAGATTTGACATACATACGTTGATATACTTGTTTTTCTCTTTCTAACTTAATTTCACTCTGTATGATCAAAGGTTATTATAAATAATATTAGTTATACACATACCATCGAATATTTACATATAATTCAAAGATCATTATCTGGAGTCTTGGCAGATAAACAGGAACTTGTTTGGGGTTGATTGTATGAACTCCCTTCCTCCTGTAAGATATCACATCTTCTTAAACTACTGAAGGGAATAGCTAGCCTGAGCCCTCCCAAAACTTAGCCATTAATAAGGTCTTAGCTTAAATTTGAATTTTTCTACATTTTTCTTCCATTTATTATATCTAAGAATTTTCAACCCCATTTTATAAGATACATTTGCTAATCCACACCAACCCCTCCATCCACCTCTATCCATTTCCCCACACTCTTTCCTCATGTCCCCCCCAATCTGTTCAGTCAACAAACTCTCTCATAGCATCAGCAACTTCTAGAATGACTTACTCCCCCTCCTTTCCACCACATAAAATAGTTTGTGTCTTGAAAACTGTGCCCTCTGGCTCTGCTGTTTGCCACCCCTTATTGTTCCCAGCATCTGCCTCACTGTGTTTGATTTTGGCTTTCATCTGTATTCATTTCCAGTCCTGTAATCATTCTTAGTGGCCTAAGGCTTAGTGAATATATCTTCATAATACTCTCTGTCCTTTCAGTTCTCTGACTTCTTCCCAGTTAGCTTTTCTTCTCCACTTGCAGATCTCTTCTTTCTCGTAGTCACATCCTGGACACTGTCACCACCTACAGCTCCATTATTTAGATTTCAAGTTTCTGTCTAATACTTCCAGACCACATAATCTATCATTTCAGTGTCTGTTTCAGTATTCTTCCTTCTTATTCAGATCCCCATACCACTGACTCCAAAGTAGTTTTTACATTCTTCCTCACTTCCTCATGTATTTACATGCATTCTTATCAAAGTTCAATTCTGTTGTCTATTATTAAAAGTCTTCTCTTTTTTGTCAGTTCCCATTCACATTTTCCTCTGAATTATTTAGGGCTTCCCTGATGCTGAGTTGGTAAAGAATCTACCTACAATGCAGGAGACCCCAGTTCCATTCCTGGGTTGGGAGGATCCTCTGGAGAAGGGATAGGCTACCCACTCCATTATTCTTGGGCTTCCCTTGTGGCTTAGCTGGTGAAGAATCTGCCTGCAATGTGGGAGACCTGGGTTCAATCCCTGGGTTGGGAAGATCCCCTGGAGAAGGGAAAGGCTACCCAGTCCAGTATTCTGACCTGGAAAATTCCATGAACTGTATAGTCTATGAGGTTGAAAAGAGTCAGACATGACCGAGTGACTTTCACTTTCTGAATCGCTTACTGGGGAAAACACTACTTCTAAATGTACACAACTCCCTGTCTTTTCTGAATATATCAGTTCAGCTAAATGTAGATGAAGAAGATTATAAAAGGTGGGAGGTTGTGCAAATGCATTTACCTCTATCTCTTTTCCAGACTCACTAAAATAACAGCAGCAACAAGGCATGAGAGACATGTAAATCCACAAGGCCTCAGTAGTGATGAATAGACAATAAAAGATAAGAGAAGTTGATAGCATTTTAGGAAGGAAACATAGGTAAAAAGATGACTTGCCCAAGTGGAACCAGCTGATGCCTAAACATCTTCAGAAGGGGCTTCCAATGAGCCACAGGTGCCTTCATCCCATTAGACACCCTACAGCAGGGGTCGCCAGCCTCTGGAATCTAATGCCTGGTGATCTGAGTGGAGCTGATAAAATAATAGAAATGAAGTACACAATAAATGCAATGCACTTGAATCATTCTGAAACTAACCCCCCACCCCTCTGCTGTCCCGCACTGCCCCTGGTCTGGGGGAAAATTGTCATCCATAACACCAGTCCCTGTTGCCAAAAAAGTTAGAGTGCTGCTTTGTAGGGCTCAAAAGTTGGAGGACTGAGTACTTCAATGGCAGAATGGAGCACTAAGTTGGAAAATAACTTGTTGAAAGCCTGTAAGGGACTGTCAGCCAAACCCCAGCTGTACTCACCCATTCAGGAGATCAAAAATTCTCTGAATAAATTGTGCCAGCACTCTGAATGCCAGAAGAGCAGGTTCAGTGGAGAACAGTCATGAGATGCTGCTTCAGGAATTGCCAGTTTGCATTTTTAATAGTGAAAACCTTATTTTTCTTTTCCTTTCCTTTACAGCCCCCAGAACTCCAGCAGTTAATTTTGTATCTTCCCTATGCCAAATTTCCACCCCCACTACAGAAACTGAATCACACCAGAATAAAGACCTACAAATTCTATAATAGGATAGCACCAAGAACAGGAGGCTTGTTGCCTTAAATTGTAACCCATCAGTCAACCAGCTTAGCCCATGCCAGAGACCCAGTGATCATCTTTTCAGGCCTTTAGTCTTAAATACACCTAAAAACCCAAGAATAACAAAATGTAGAGAAGAGCCAATGATATAAAAGACAGGTAGAACTCATAATGTAAATCAAAAGATTCAATAGAAAAATGGAGTTCATATAAAACAGTGTGTGGAAAATATTTAATTTGATTTAATGTGTTCAGAGAGAAAAAAAATTTATTATACCTAATATCTATGAAAAATAGAGGAAAAAAGCTTAAAGAAATTTAAAATATCTCTCAGAATTTTAAAATATGAGTAAAAATGTTGGCAGATGAAAGCAGAGCATTCTCCTTAAAATGCAGTATAAGGGCTAAGAAAATATGTGATGAAAATAAGAACATTTAAGGATCAATTCAGAAGGTCAGTACCCCAAAAAAATGAGTTGCAGAAAGAAAGAACAGAGAAAATAAAAAGTAGGGAGAGTTGTCAAAGAAATCTGTGCAAAAACCTTCCCCAGACTGATAGTGAGAGGTACGGTGAATGACAAACGAGTCCTACAAAGACTCTCCATGGGGGAATTTCAGAAAACTTGAGATGACAACACTCTCTGTGAATGTAACAGTTCACATACAAAGAAGGGGGAATAATCTGAGAAATATTGGAAACTAGAAGCTAAGAATGGAGAGATCTAAAAGATAATACACCTTCAAGTTTATTTATTTATTCGATTACATGATTTTTAAACCTGAGTTCCAAACTAAAAATGGAATGAGTGTAGTCTTGAAAAGATATTAAAAAATGAACATCCCATGTACTCTGTGCCCTAAGAAAATGGGGGAGAGAACCAAAGAAGAGGGCAGAGTGGGATTCAGGACACAGGGCTGATGCTCAAGAGAAGTCCCAGAAAAGTCCCTGGAAAGGAGGTCCAGAGAACAAGCATCAAGTTTGGCCCAAAGAATCAACACAAAGGGGCTTTGGAAGTCTCCAAAAGAAATAGTGTACTAATAGTCTGTCTGATGGGCTTGCCAGGTGGTCAGTGGTTAAGAATTTGCCTTGTAATGCAGGGGGCATGGGTTCTATTCCTGGTCTAGGAAGAGCCCACATGCCATGGAGCAACAAAGCTCATGGGCCACAACTACTGAGCCCATGAGCTGCAACTACTGAGCCCATGCTCCATAGGAAGAGAAGACACTACAATGAGAAGCCTGTGCGCTGCAACTAAAGAGTAGCCCCTATTCTCCCTGCTCTTTCTGGCCAGAGAAAAGCCCGCATGGAGCCACAAAGACCCAGTGCAGCAGAAATTAAATAATAAAGAAATATATAAATAAGTAAGTATGTCTATCTGATATTTTAATCTAGTGGATTAAATTTTATTGAGAAGTTGTTGGAGAGTTTAAGAATTGGCCTCAAAGCCTAGACAACTTGGCAAATTAAAATAAATCAGATCATTAGCTCCAGAGAAAAGAAGAAAAAAAAGTAAATGAATGGTTCACTTTCATACCCTATTAGCTCGGCAGTCAACAGCAATATTTATGTAGTAATAGTTATTATAAACTGTGAATATGGATTTAATTATATGGAGTGGTAGCGGAAGGGCTCTAAGAGGCCATGAAAAGGAGCTGCTGGATATATAACACAGTGAAATTTTTAGCTATAACAATAAAATAGATAAATCAAAAAGCACCATATATGAATATCATGAATATAAATAGAGGCTCATAATGGAAGAAACAGGAAGGAGATTGGAAGTATTTGTCTTGGAGCTTAAGACTTTTAGTTCAACTTGAGTTTTTAAACACTTATGCATGTAATGTTTTACTGAAAATATAAATATAGCAAAATCTCCCTGATTACACATACACACACACACACCGGTGACCTCAGTGAACATGCCCTTACATGTTTGAGACTGAGTGCTTTTTGAGTCAGAAATTACTCCAGTTTCCTGCTTTCTCCTCTCCTCAGTCCCCCCACCACAAAATACCATCTCTGCCAACTACTCACCCTCAAATTTATTGAAAAGATTTATTAGAAGAGAACTCCCAAGAAGACTTTCCATTAGCAAATGACCAGTTCTCACGTTCCCTATCCTCTCTTAAAAAAGATCCTATTTCCCATGAACTCTGGAGGCAGCCATTTCTTCTCATCCTAGAATTTTTCCTTCATCACCCCCTCTCTCTTTATCAGACATCAGCCTCTCCTTACCTACTGAATCATCAACAAACGTGCTCTTGTAGCTATACCCTTAAAATAACGCAACCCTCACTTGCTCCCACTTTCTATTCCAGCTCCCAATATATCCATCTTGTCTACTTCAAAGAGTTGTCCACACTCACTGTTGCCAGCCGGGTCCTTCCATTGGCACGGCATCTTCTCTCAGTTCAGTTCAGTCGCTCAGTCGTGTCTGACTCTGTGACCCCATGAACCACAGCACTCCAGGCCTCCCTGTCCATCACCCACCCCCAGAGTCCACCCAAACTCATGTCCATTGAGTCAGTGATGCCATCTCTAGTCCACCATAAACATGGTTACTGATAAATTGTTTATTATCTCTACAGCCCCCTCTCTCAATAAAATGTATACTTTGTGAGGTTAGGACTTTGTCTTTTATGCTCCTGTCCCAACTTTGGACTTGGCACCTGGCCCTCAATAAATATCTTCCGACAAGTAAGTTAAGTATCTAATGTTTATTTCAAAACAACACAATGATTCTTATAAAAGATGTTTTAGAGCACATTGTATGGTCCACCATATAAAACATACAGTGTGACAATGACTTAAATATTTTTAAAACAACATTTGATTGAATAGAAATGTAAAATCAAATCAAATGAAAACATATATTTATTTCCCACTATAATCTGTTTTGGGGGCTTCCCTGGTGACTTAGAGGTTAAAGCATCCACCTGGAATGTGGGAGACCTGGGTTCAATCCCTGGGTGGGGAAGATCCCCTGGAGAAGGAAAATGGCAACCCACTCCAGTACTCTTGCCTGGAGAATCCCATGGAGGGAGGAGCGTGGTAGGCTACAGTCCATGGGGTTGCAAAGAGTCGGACATGACTATATATACAAATATGTTGTTTTTGTTCAGTCGCTAAGTCATGCTTGACTCTGCAATCCCAAGGACTGCAGCACACTAGGCTCCTCTGTCCTCCTCTATCTCCCGGAGTTTGCTACGGGAGATATATTTTACAAACTAAATATAACATTCTACAAAAATAGCTTTATTTTTAGGATTTAGGCATATAAGCATAGCCAATACATGCTACATGTCCATTCTAATTGCTTAAAAATTCCATTTTTAGTGCATGTTTATTTGCTTGCAAACATAGTAAGGTGCTCAGAAATAATTCAAACTATATATATATGTTTTAAATTCAATGGGAAATGCTTAATTCTCTGTAGACTGGATGTCATAAAATCTTCTAATGTCAGGATTTATTGTAACAGAAGCAGATGAAACCTCAGGAGAGTTGAAGCAACATTTCTTTGGTAAAGATCCATCAGCATCACCGGCTTATTCTTGCCTTGACTTTTTCTTTTTTCCAATTTCTTTCTCCTGCTGTGTCCCTAGAATATCCCCAGCCGGGTGGTTAATGACCTATTATCCTTAAAATTTATGAGATTTTCACAAGGTGAAATAGCCCCTAACAGAGTCATTTTTCTTCCATTGCTAACCACACCACCCTATCCTTATTCAGAGCTTCTGCCCATAGAGGCAGCCATCCAGAGCTCCATCCTCACCAGGTGTTACACACGAAGAACCATCATTCTTCATTATGTCCAAGGGCGTGAAGTTTTAAGAGATCAACACATACTCTAACAGAGAGATATAAACAATGGAAATATTTATGTGTGTATAACAGGGGATTTTTTTCTGAATTATGTGAGGATTTTTGTGCATCTTTGAGATTGATCTAAGATCTTTTTAAATAATTTTATTTATTTATTTTTGGTTGAGCTGGGTCTATGTTGCTGCACACAGGCTTTCTCTAGTTGCGGTGAGTGGGGTCTACTCTCTTAACTGTGGTGCATGTGCCTCTCATTGCGGCGGCTTCTTGAGCATGGGCGCTAGTACATGTGGGCTTCAGTAGCTGTGGTTCCCAGGCTCTGCTCAACAGTTGTGGCACACGGGCTTAGCTGCTACGCGGTATGTGGGATCTTTCCGGACCAGGGGTCGGACCATGTCTCCTGCATTGGCAGGCAGATTCTTTACCGCTGAGCCACTAGGGAAGCCCCTGATCTATGATTTTGTGGGTGTGCTATCCTTGATTTATGTAGCAGAGATTTGTAACTTTATGCAGCAAATTAGTTAACCTTTTTTTTTTTCATGTTTAGAAGGATACATATAACCTGGGAACTACCTGTTTATTAAACATTTGAAAGAATTCACTAGTAAATTGATCTAAACCAGGAAATATATTAGGAGATTTTTTCATTAATAACAAAATGGATTTATTTTTGTATATTTTCTATGTTGAGAAGAGTATATATAACATAAAATTATTTATTCATTAAGAACTTCAGAAAAGTTATCAGTACAGTGATTTAGACAAAGAAACTTTATCGGAAGGACTCTGTGGATGATTTAGAACAATAGGTTCTTCCATTATATCTTTTACTTCTCTCTCACAGGGTCCTCTGTTTCTTGTACCATTTGATTTCTCTTTTCCCCATGGATTAAAACTACATACCCAGGGAAAAGGGAGTGTTTAATAAATCCTAAAGCACAATGTACTCTTGCACATTGTATTCAGATTGCTGGTAATTTATTTAGGATATTAGCATCTATGAGCAATATTGTTCTCAGCTCTTCTTCTCTGCATAATTTTTAAGGTTCATTACTAGGCAAGCATTAGCTCCCTGAAGTAAATTGGGTAGCTTTTTATTCTCTGAAACAGCATGTAAAGCATGAGAATTACCTTTCTTGAAATTTTGAAAGGACAAAACAGCCAAATAGCCTGGTCTTGAAGCAGCATTTAAGGCTTTTTCAATATCATATATATTATTGAACTTATCTGGGTTTCTACCACTTACATTAATTGTATAATTTGTAGTATCATTG
The DNA here is from genome assembly GCA_006410935.1 of Redunca redunca. Lineage (NCBI taxonomy): Eukaryota > Metazoa > Chordata > Mammalia > Artiodactyla > Bovidae > Redunca > Redunca redunca. Next base: position 55,593 of record SJYQ01003922.1, on the reverse strand, counting down.
CAAAATCACTCATTTCACTGAAGTTTTCAAGTTTCTATTTATAGTTTAATATGTAAAAATGTGTGTATATACATATAAAACAAAATTTATTCTTTATACATTATATATATTTGCATATTCACATTTATACTTAGAAGTATATTTTAAATGTATGTATATGATATATATGCCTATGTGTACATGTGTGCATTAAATCTGAGTAGTCACAAGTGCAATGAAGATATCATTAGGGTAAGCAGGTTGCTAGGAAGGGATGGGAAAGGTATGAAGGCAGTGATGTATTTTTGATAAATTTGTTAAGGCCTCTCTGAGAGGGTGTAATTTGAGTCCAGATTACAATTCCAGGAAAGTGCAAACTATTCCAAGATTTGGGCAAAAACTGCTTAACTATCAGAAAAGGCATGAAGTCCCTGAGGCATTATGAAGTCCCTAAGGCAAGAACAAGCTTAATGTCTTTATGGAAGAGTAGTACCAGACAACATGTGATCTAATAGATTACAGTGCACCTAGAAAAAGGCCTGGTGTATAATGTGGATTAGCCAAAAAGTTCATTTGAGTTTTTCCATAACATCTTATGAAAAACTCTGTAGAAAATCTCAAATGAGGTTTTTGGCCAACCCAATAGGAGACATTCAATAATTACTCACTGAACAAAGAGTACAGGGTTTAGACTTTTTTTTTCTCGGATGAAAAGTCATTAGAAGATTCATTGTTGTGTACTGAACAAGTACAGGACCTCATTATTAAGGAAGGTCAAAGTGAGTCCTAAACACCCATGAACTCTCATCCTGGCCTTTGTGGTTACTCTGGTTAGTGGACGTCCCTGCCAGAGCTGACAATTCATTGTTCCTTCTAGTTTTCAGTCTTACCATCTTGTGTGTTTTTGTATGTATTTCAACACACATATATTCAACGAAGAGAAAGCAAGAATAAGGCCTTGCTGGAATTAAGTCACAGTTTATGTTTTAAAGGAAAATTCTTTTACACTTCATAGAATGGCAGGAGAAAAAGTTCAAAAACCTATTTCTTGCTAGTTTACACTCCACAGCAAAAACTTAATGTCTTTATCTTCTTCATCCTAGAACGAGACTGGTTTCTATTGACTTGCAGCCATTTTCAATTGCCCAGTTTGTGAATTATTTAGTTTCTATATTATTTCCTCTACCTTTCCCCCTACTTTCATCTGACTCCAGGGGAATATTACTTCATAACAGTTGGAACAACAACAACAACAAAAACTAAGTGGGAAGCTCAAAATATCAATTTCAGGAGTTCTTTTTTTTTCAGTATCACATCAGTTCCCTATAAGAACAAAGAGGAAACAGAAGCATACTCTTTATCTGCTTTATTTCTAATCTGAAGTAATTAAAATTATTTCTCCTGTAATAATTTGAAGTAACATGTGAAAGTGCTTCCTTCCTATATTTGCAATTCTGTGCAGTTTAGCTACCAGTTCGAGTGGTGGTGAGGGTTGTTACTTAGTTGCTCAGTCGTGTCCAGCTCTTCTGTGACCCTATGGACTATAGCCTGCCAGGCTCCTCTGTCCATGGGGTTTTCTGGGCAAAGATACTGGAGTGGGTTGGCATTTCCTACACAAGAGTGTGTGATTTACATTTACAAGTTGTCATCCTCTAAGGACAAAATTTGACCATACATATGCTGCTTTTGGTTAGCAGGGCAATAAGAGAGATGCAGATGAAGAGAATGGACTAGTGTGCTCGGGGGAGAGGGAGCCGGGGAAGAACTGAGAGAGTCACACTGACATATATACACTGCCAGTGTGCAATAGCTAGCTAGTGGGAAGCTCAGCTCAGCTCAGCACTCTGTGATGACCTAGAAGGGTGGGATGGGGGTGGGAGGGAGGTTCAAGAGGGAGAGGATAGATGTATACCTGCAGCTGACTCATGTCATTATACAGCAGAAACTAATATATCATTGTAAAATAATTATACTCCAATAGAAAAGAACAAACTAGTGGTTACCAGTGGAAGAGGGAAGGCAGGAGGGGCAACCAGGGGTAGGGAAGTAAGAGGTACAAACTATTATATATAAAATAAGCTCTAAGGCTACATTATACAACACAGAGAATATACCCAATATTTTAAAATAACTACAACTGGAACATAAACTTTAAAAATTGTGAATCACTCTATTGTATACATGTAAAATAAAATATTGTATACCTGTAATATATAATATTGTGTACCTGTAACATATAATATTGCACAGCAACTATACTTCAATAAGGAGAGGTCTATATTCCTAAAGAAATGGAATATAGTGAGAAATTTACAAATAGTCATATGGTACAATGACAAGAACACAGGCTAAGCAGTTTTGAGAACCTGAATTTGCCACTTACAAAAGCATTGCTCTCTGAGCTTCAGTTTCCTCTCTGTAAATTGGGGATAATAACACTTAAAGAGGGGTTCTAAGGCATCGGTTCTCAAAGTGTGGCCTCTGTTCAGCATCACTGAAAACTTGTGAGAAATGGAATTCTGTGGTCACCTCAGACTTACTGAATCAGAAACTCTGTGGCTGGGCCAGCCATCTGTTTTCACAAACATTCCAGGTCATTTTATTACACACTAAAGTTATAAATGACCATGACTGTGGCTAAACAGATACTATTTGGACTCCGACTTTCATTAAAATGAAAGTGTAACAAACACATTGCCCATGTGTTAACTCCCATTATTGTGATGCTAGTGAATATTTTCAGTAAATATTGTCTTTGAGCAGAATTGTGCTAATTGGAGCATACAGGAGTTAAACAAGTATAGTCTTTACCTTTAAAAAAAATTCATAGTCAAGAAAGATTTATAAAGAAACCAACAGTTATGGTACTGTATGTTAAGAGCTATCATGGCAGCTTGCAGAATGTCCTAGAACCAAAGATGGTCCATTTAAGTTAGGCAGGGACATGAAGGAAGGCTTCCCAGGGGATGCTGTTTGGTCTGTGTCCTTAAAGTGAGTTGGCTAGGTTGATAAGGATTGAACCCATTTTCCAGCTAATGAGAATAGATGTCTTGGAAACTCCTAGGAGTGTGAAAGAGTATCTTAGAAGAAGGGGGCTCAAATAAAGGTAAAGAGAGTGTGAACAAAGGGAGAAAGGAGATCAAACCCTCCATACCATCAAGAGGCCCTGTTGGAGAAGTCTCCATGTGAAACCTCGTCATCTAGATAGGATTCTCATAGCTGCAGAAAACCAGCAAAGGCTTGTATCAGGGAAGGTATATGATGGGACATCAGTTTTCTAAGGCAGGAAATCCAGTTCCAGTACTAGAGCGAGGAGGGCCTTTGGCCATGGGACCAAAGCAGGATTGAGCAGGACGACGTACGGCTGAGATGCCTAGCAGGTAAATTGATGGAACTTTGGTGACTGAGATGATCAGCGGCCCCTAACCTTTATGGCACCAGGGATCGGTTTCGTGGAAAACAATTTTTCTAGGGAGTGGGATGGTGAGGTTGGTTTTGAATAATCAAACACATTACTTATATTGTGAACTTTATTGTTACATCAGCTCCATGTCAGATCATCAGGCATTAGATCTCAGAGGTTGGGGACCCCTGGAAATGATGAAGAGGAAGAATGGATATGGGAATTCAGAAACTGTTTGTAACCTATATATCTTTCTTTTAACATAAAATTCTTCTCTCTCTCTGATGCTTGAAATATCATATTTCAAAACAGAATTAAGATTCCCTTTAAAGAGTTTTCAAAATTGTTAGGAAAAAATGTAATCAGATGTGTTTACCTCATTATCCTGAATCAGTAAGAAGTATTGGATCAAGTCAACTAATTAAAATCTAAAATATTCAAATATCAACATGTTATGAAATAGCCATGCCTCTATATTATCACTTAGTTTGTTTTTTATTACTTTAGAATTATTTGAATAACTCATGTTGCTTAAAAAGGACAGAGTAAACCCCCTGCTGGTTCCCACCAAATTAATCCATGAATACATGGTTGAAAATGTGTGGCTCCACATTTGTTTTTCCTGGCAATGAGATAGATGAACTGGGATCAGCACACAGATGACAGAAAGGATGGGAGGATCTTTTGTTCCAGGTGTTAGTGAGTAATGAATGGGTGTTCCCAAGTGCACCCAGAAATAAGCTGTTATTTTATAACTCCTCCCTTATTACCTACTAGTAGCAGAAGACCTCTAAGAATTTAGGAAAGATTAGGATGCTGGCTGTGGCTGAAAGAGTCTAACTACATTTTATTTCTCCCTTTCTCCTGTTTGTGTTAAGAAAACAGGCCCTTATGCATGGATGGAGTGGGAGGTTTATCTTTCTCTTTCAGGAAGGCTCTACCTAATACTTCTAAATGTTATAAAATATGCTGCAGCTAATTAGTCAAGGAGGAAATTAGTCCAAGCGAATTAATCACTGGTGCTCAATGTGGAATTTCAGTGCTTTGTGACTCAGAGATTATTTAGTTGTTTCTCCTGCTTTCTTGTTTTCTGTTAAAATGAATTCACCCATGTCAACACGGATGGCTCATTAGGGGCTTACCTCCATTGTCCCACTCCCCTTCTGCTGGCACAGGCTCGCCATGGGGATCAGAAAGCATTCCGTCTGAACTGATGCTTTCATGCAAAGTTGGGTTGGCACTACTTTCTCCTTCCTTGGAGTACTTCCAGTGGGTAGAAACCACAGGGGATGGGGGAGGTGTGTAGAAGTGTTCAACACAGGCAGTGAGCACTTTATTAAACACCTGCTCTTCCTTCCTCTACCTGTGTAACTGGGTCAAGAACCTCCAGGTAAATTTGGGAGTAAAAATGCTTTTTAAATGACATAAGTGATAAGTTATGAAAGTAGAAGCTGTGAACCATGGCTTTTCACTGTCTCCTAAGATTTACTGATGCTCAGGCAGGGGTGGAGACAGGACTGTTGTCAGATGCCAGCTCCCTGGAGGGTCAGTATGTTAGGGCAGGGAATGATCATGACCATGGTTTTTACAGAAAGCAGAAGGCTGGGTATCAAAAAGCCTGGCATAGATAATACTTTACAGTTAGCAATGTGCTTTCATGTGCATTTTTTAAATTCAGTTCTCCTACACATCCTGTGAGATGAGTTGTACTTATTACTCTTTATAAATAGGAAGCTAAATTTTTTGTGTGTGTATAACTGTTGTGTAGTATTTTGAAAGTCTAGATGAATACCATGATTTTTCTTTAGTTGGGTGGAGAAAAGTGAAGTCAAAGTGTTAGTGTCGTTCACTTGTGTCTGACTCTTTGCAACTCCATAGACTGTAGCCTACCAGGCTCCTCTCTCCATGGAATTCTCTAGGCAGGAATACTGGAGTGCTGGCCATTCTCTAGGCAGGAATACTGGAGAATGGCTAGCCATTCTCTTCTCTAAGGGATCTTCCCAACCCAGGGATCGAAACTGGGGTTTCTCTCTCTCTCTCTCTCTTTTTTTGTTTTTGCTTATCTTTGTTTGTTTGTGTTTTAACTACTGTTGCCTTTGTAAGAGGAAAAATAATCACTTTTTAATTAATGAAAAGTATGTCTCCTCTCTAAATAAATCAGTAAATAAATAGTAAAATGAAGTGATCTGACTCTCCCAAAGCTACAGAGCTAGAAAGTGGCTTAGTCTTGCTGAATGAATCCAGGTGCCCTAATTTTCCTTTCTTAGTCTTTCTCAACACCACATCTGCCTCCTCTATACCTAGACGTTTGCAGGGTAAAACTTAATGTGATAAATGGACGTTTTCAGACAATGAAAATCAGACCCCAGTGTCTCTCCTAACAGACAAAAACCCTGAAGTTAATGGCAATTATAAACAACTATATTCCAACTTTAGGAAGAATGTGGGAAGCAAAACCATGTCGTAAACAGAGCATCAACTGAGAGTCAAAGAGATGCAGTGTAAGGGCTTGTTCACAGAGTACCTTTGGTGACTCACTGCTCAACCACTCTGGGCATTTAGCTTCTCAACTATGAAATGGGGAAATAACTTGTATCCTGTAACATGGGTGTATCACAAATAATGTATTAAAGTATTTAGAATATTGTTTAGCACATAGGAGGTGCTCATCCACTCCCTATTGGGTTTAGTATATTGTAGTTTTCTAAAGCATGAATGTCATTGTAGACTGATATCAGTTCCTATATCAATATTCATGATTTTAATACTCATAAAATGTTACTGTAAACATGCCTAGTAACAAGTCTACTACTAGAATGCTAAATGATTAATCTGCACTATATTCAAAATCCCTTCCTTCTGAAGGAAGTTCCCTTTTGCAGATTTAAAAAACTATAGAGTATTTCTGAAAAAATATACTTCAGTAAAGAACTGGGAAATCTAGAGGCTAGATTAGCATCCCATTAACAATTTGAACATAATTCAGACATATCTCTCCAGATCCCATCAGTCATTGATGGTTTCTACATACTCAGATGACCATTTTTTCTGACTCATTGTATAATATATATATAAGCACTTCATGCTCTGGAATAAATACCCTTTAATAAATCACTTGTTCCATACATGTCTAGTTGTGATTGTACATTTTCCACTTTCTGAGTCTGGAGAAATAGATTCTGGAAGCAGTTTTTTTCATCTTCTCCTTTAGCATTTTTATTTCCCTTTCTTATACTTCATGTATTTTATTTTCTATTTTGTTTCTTACTTATGTTTTAAAAAGATTTTTATCTCCTAAGTTTATGCTCCTGCCAATTCTCTGGCATATCTTGGCCATCCTTTTTCTGTGTGGCAGACTATCTTGTATGTACTAGACATTCAATAAATATTTTAAGAATAAGGGATTATTGATTTAATGAGGAGAACTTCAGGGATCAAAATGGAAGAGTAGGAAAATGGGTTTTGCATGTGTGCTCCTAAAAGAAGACCAAACTCAAATTGGCTCAAATGATAAAGGGATTTATTGACTCGTGTATCTAAAAAGTCTGAATGCAGAGCAGACTTGAAACAGGAACAGACTGAAAAGGTTGAAATGCCATTAAGATTGTTCCTCCCTTTCTCTATGATTTCCTAGGCTGTGTCTTCCCAGTAGGTTATTTTATCCTCAGGCTGGCTTTTGTAGCAAAATGGTAGCTTCATAAAGCTATATTCTTCCTTGTTCATATCAGAATTGGGCAGAGGATAATTCTTACCACAAATATCCATCAATGTGTACCCGCTGGTGCCAGAATTATTTCTGGACAACTTACATCCATGTCTGTCTATGAACCAATCCCTGTTGACTGGGAATGCTGTCTGGTAATGGACAGGGTCCTGAGGCAAAACACTGCACCAAGGAAAATGAGATAATCCTAGAGACAGGCTGGGGTTCCACCTCAACCAAACCATGGAAATGCTTATAATTTGATGGAGGGAAGGGAAGGAGGATGGGTGTTTCAATGAAGCTGGGGCAAGCAGTCATAACATACATGATAATTGAGTAGCAGCTTGAACCTCCATTGTTCTAAAATAAGGCTGAAATGCTTCCAAATGCTCCTTGGAAGAAAAGCTATGACAAACCTAACAGCATACTAAAAAGTAGAGACATCACTTTGCCAACAAATGTTCATCTAGTCAAGCCTATGGTTTTTCCAGTAGTCATGTACAGATGTGAGAGTTGGACCATAAAGAAAGCTGAGCGCTGAAGAATTGATGCTTTTGAACAGTGATGTTGGAGAATATTCTTGAGAATCCCTTGGACTGCAAGGAGATCAAACCAGTCTATCCTAAAGGAAATAAATCCTGAATATTCATTGGAGAGACTGATGCTGAAGCTGAAGCTCCAATACTTTGACCACCTGATGCAAAGAACCGACTTATTGGAAAAGACCCTGATGCTGGGAAAGACCGAAAACAGGAGAAGGGGAGGACAGAGGATGAGGTGGGTGGGTGGCATCACCGACTCAATAGATATGAGTCTGAGCAGGCTCCAGGAGATAATGAAGGACAGGAAAGCCTGGTGTGCTCCAGTCCATGGGGTCACAGAGTTGGAAATGACTGAGCGACTGAACAACAAAAGATAAGGCTGATATGCTCCAATGTTAAACTCATTAGGTATATGAAATAAATGAGAAGACACACAGCCTCACATTAACTCGGAATAAATTAAACTTTCCTCAAAAACATTTTGTTTATGCATACTTTCTAAACAAAAATGAGTTATTTTTGACATTTTGTCAAGCTTAACAGGTAACTTTTTGATTTAACTGTTTCTTCCAGTAGGAAAAAGACTTCCAGAATAATTTCATCACATCTAACATTTCTTTTCTTCTTGACATTAAAACAAAACAAGCCTTCTCATTTACACTGAGATATCCTAGTCTTTGGCTTCCCTGTTGTCTCATTGGTAAGGAATCTGCAGCAGATGCAAGAGATGCAGGTTTGATCCCTGGGTCAGGAAGATCCCCTAGAGAAGCAAATACAACCCATTCCAGTGTTCTTGCCTGGGAAATCCCACGGACAGAGGAGCATGGCAGGCTAGAGTCCACGGGGTTGCAAAAGAGTTGGATATGACTTAGTGACTAAACAATGACAATAATCCTAATCTTTAGCACAAATATTATATAGAGTTTATCATCCTTATATTAATAGATCTTGTTGGGTTACACAAGAGGTGGAATCACCATTGCATTCAATCTTGTCTAATCATAATGTAGCTAAAACATTACCTAGAAAGGATTATTTGGTTTTTAATTTTCAAGCAAATAGGATGAATCTCATTGCCCCATTTTTGTAGGGATCTCACTCTTGGTATCAGACAGTTATACAGGATTCCCCACACCCACCCGACTCACCACCCAGCCATCCAGCTTTTCACAGCTATGCCTGGAATGCCCCACCTGGACTGGTATCCTCTGGTTGGCATCTGCTTAGGCAAAGCACACCACGTTCTTCCCAACAGATCATCTACTTTCCCTTTTTCTCCCCACAAGAGCCTTCACCTTCCGTCCCCAACAGCTGTTAAAACTACCCAGAAGCCTGCCACTGAAAATAACATCTGTGCCTTCCTTCTTCAGGAAGGAAGTCTCTTATTTTTCATTTGGTATGCTACTATTGATGATTTGCTAGTGAAAAATAAATAGTTGAATGAGACAGCTAAGCTTCAGATTGTACATGAAGAGGAATAGAGAGGATGACTAGCCTTTTAAAAAAAAAAACCTCAGTGATCTTTAGGATTGACTGGTTTGATCTCCTTGCATTTCAAGGAAACCTCAAGAGTCTTCTCCAGTACCACAATTTGAAAAGCATCAGTTCTTCAGCACTCAGCCTTCTTTATGGTCCAACTCTCACATCTGTACATGACTGCTAGAAAAATCATAACTTTGACTATACAGACCTTTGTGAGCAAAGTAATGTCTTAGATCAAGTCAGTCGAAGGCACAGTGTGAAAGACTGACATGTAGATTCACACTGCCAACCTGAGAACTGATAAAGAATACTTATTAAGGTTTATGAGAGTGAAAAACAAATAGACTCTGATCTTAAACATTTCTAATTTATTTTAATTTTAATAGAGACATCAAAAACAACTAAATTGTCTTAAATTTCTTTTTAAAGAATATTTACTAAGGAAAGAAGGCATTCTTATGGGCCCCCTTTTCATAGTTAAGGAAGCTATTGCTTTTTTGAAGAAATTGCTATTAGTTATTCAGATTTTCAAAATCAAAAGAGAGACAGAAAACAAAATCAACTGTGTGCTGAAGAAACATTGCTTCTAACACATAGCTTTTAAAAACATGCATTCAAAAGCCAGTTTTTAATCCAATTGGCAGGAAACTCAACCAAACCCTTCTTAATTTGTATCCTGTTATTTCTGGTAAACAAGAATGTATATATAAGCTTTCACAGTCATATGCAAACACATTCTACCAGAGAAATTCTGACACTTATGCTGCTTAGAAATAAACCTCGTTTCCCTTTGAGGCATGAGTTAGTTTCCAGTTCTGAACTTTCTGAAGGCCATCCATATCAGAGCACATGTTCCCAGTGTTACAAATTTCATCACGTATGACCCTAAATAAAGCAGAGATAGTGAAATCCTATAGGATTGATGGTATTTCCAATTTGATTATTAATCTGATTCCACATCTATGAAATTGAAGGATCATCCCCTTATAATGAGAAATAAAAATACTCTCTGATTTATATTTATGTTAAACTATTATTTGAATATTCTCTATTGGTATCTGAAAGAACTTAAATCCATTCACTATTGAAAAATATGCTAGCTTTAGAGTTTGAGACAAATGAAAAAGTAAAGTAATATTGGACAGTGGTGGAAAGTGAAGTCAAGTTTTGAAAACAAGAAATGAGTCTTGTCCCCACCATCAGTTCAGCTCTATTGCTCAATCATGTCTGACTCTTTGCAACCCTATGGACTGCAACATGCCAGGCTTCCCTGTCCATCACTAACTCCCGGAGCTTGCTCAAACTCATGTCCATTGAGTCAGTAATGTCATCCAACCATCTCATCCTCATCCCTTCTCCTCCTGCCTTCAGTCTTTCCCAGCATCAGGGTCTCTTCCAATATATGGAAATATGGAATTGGTCTGCCACAGTAATCAAAGGAACTGTGGAACACAGGAATCGAAGGAAATATATTCCAATATATGGAATATGGGTCCCACCAAATAGATAAAGAAATCAAGGCCCCACCTTACAGATAAAACAAGGAGGGAATAAATATTGAAAAAAAATTTCTCTAACATAATAATCTGAAAATAATAAAATTTAAATTTTTTTTCTTTCCTTTAGCATTTCTGGTTTTATATCAAAATTACCCACATTCCTGGTATCTCATTATCTTTAAACATTCATTGTTTTATTCCATGACAGTACTACTAAAATATGTTTCCACTTCTTTTTTTATTTATTTATTTTTTAACCAACTATCACATTTTATCTCATTTCCAGATGTGCACAAGGTTGGAAGGGAAATCGTTGCCACATCAAGGGTAACCCACCGACTGCTGATTTCACGAACACTCAGAACAGTAAGTGACATTGTGACCAAAATCACTTGAGTTCTGGAGTCTCTAATATTTTTCACTGAATATTTACATTTTTTCATTGGTTTGAAATTCCAGATATATGGACCCTCCTGGGTATTGGATTAGCTTTACTGATAGCTCATATTACACTAGCGGTCTTGTGTTTTCTTGCCAACAGAAAAGTACCAGTAAGGTAAGTGATGCCTTCCATTGCTCTGGCAGACCAATTTTCTGAAACATTTCATTTGTTATATTTTTATTTCATTCCATATTACATTCAGGTAACTTTAGTTTTCCATACTTCGTGGATTTATTTTTCTGGGAAGAAAGCCTAAGCTATCTAATGATCAGTAGTTTTTAAATAAAAAGCCATACGTTTACTTTTCTGATTATGTTAGGAACATTTTTGATGACACCAAATAACAAAATCTGACGTTTGGCCCAAATGAAAAATGCACAAGATGATGGATGTCCCACTTTCTGGCAGTGCTCAGGGTCGGCAGCACAACTATCAAAGAGACCCTTTCTCAGCTTGCTCAGGGAGGTCTTGCACCAGTGCCCCAGACCAAGACTCCATGTCCTAGGCAGCATGCAGATCCGAAGCTGAGATCTGTGTACCTGGAGGGACTCTGTGGGCTGGACTCATGCATGGTTAAGACCTCACAACCTATTGTGCCCTTCAGGATTCTGGGGCTTCCTACTCCATACCCATCTTCTATCATCTGAATAAGAAACACATCATATTCCCCCAGTAATGAAAGCAATTGTCTTTCCCATGAATAAGGGCTCAAAATAAGATTTAATGAAATTTTAAGAAATTAAAGAAATGCATCGTGTCTTTCACACCTGCATTTGTGTTCAGAAATTTAGATTTGCTGCCAGCCAGTGTGTCACAGAGCCCTGCATAAGCTGCCTGTTCCTTGGTGCCAACTTATATCCACCTCTTGCTTGAATTCTCCACAGGTCTCCAGCCTGCAATCATGTTAATTAGCAGACACCAAACTTGATATCATCAATTAAGGCAAATTTATTATAAAATTATAGTGTTCATTAGGAAAAAAAGATACGACGTTTTAATCCATTACTATTAAGATCTTACTCATCTATTAATTCTTTGTTTCTTATGCGCCTAAAATATGCCAGACAATGTGGATACAAACATGAATNACAATAGGGCTCCACAGCCCAACCAAGCTGACACACAAAACTAATCATTGCAGTATATAAATAAGTTTCCATATGAACACAACCAGCAGAGGTCCTCAAAAAGAACCTTAAGTTTCACACCTTCTCCAGATTCATATTGGACAACCTGTATATCATGGGCTATGGAGAGACAACCTGTATATTCTGGTACCGCAGCCCAGCCTAAGAGATCTCTTCCTCTTTCTCACTTTGAGTTTGAAATCATAATTTTTTTCTTAATTGAGGTACAGTTGTTTTACAGTGTGGTGTTAGTTCCTGGTGTATAGCAAAGTGACTCACTTATATGTGTATATACATATATTTTTTCCCAGATTACTTTCTATTATAGGTTTTTACAAAGTATCAAATATAGTTCCCTGTGCTATACAGTAGGACTTTGTTGTTTATCTGTTTTACATATAGAAGTAAAAATATGGCAGGCTACAGTCTATGGGGTTGGAAAAGAGTGGGGCACAATTTAGCAACTGAACAAGTGTGTATCTATTAAATCCCAAACTCCTAATTTATCCCTTCCCCACCCCTTTCCCCTTTGGTAACAGTAGCAAACCATAGTTTGTTTTCTATGTTTGCGAGTCTGTTTGTTTTCTAAATAAGTTCATTTGTACCATTTTTTTTAGATTCCCTGGGACATGTTTTAACATATGTATTTAAATTTAACAATAAGTCAGCTTTTTCTGAAAATTAAGTTTGAGTTGGTTGATTGGATAGTTAGCATGACTGGCTTTGTCACTTAGATGAGATGGTAGACAAATTCCGTAATTTAAAGAACTCAATATAAAATATTCCAGAAATTATATTCTTTGCAACCACTAAACTTATAGCTTACTGTGAATGATATCGGATTCTTGATCTCCGAAGATTTAGCTTCAGGACCAGAGATCAGGCTTGACCACTCAGGGCTCTTGTGTGGCAGAAGTTTCATTACAGTGAAAAACAAAGAAAGCTTCTGACAATGACATCAGAAGGGGATGGAGAGCGCCCCTTCACTAGTCTTAGCAAGGGAGCTATATACTTTTTAAATTAGTTATTACAATAAATCAAAAGAATATCCCAAGATTGTAAAGGTCTTACTAGACCCACTCCCACAATTTACATTTTAAAATAACAGGATTAGTCAGAAGGTTCCCAAGAAGGAGAAACATATCCTCAAGCCAGATACATTGTTGTTATATAATCCTTAGTACAGAATTTAAGCTGAGTTGTTTTGTTGTGTAATCATCAACTCTTAAGGAAAAAAAACCTAAAACTAAGGACTGTAGAAAAAAAAGTTTGTCCTTTTCTCCTCCTTGAGAACTCCAGACCCCTATCTCCTCCTTGAAAGCTCCAGACCCCTCTCTTCTCCTCAGGGACCCCCAACTTCTTATCAACCTATCTAGAAATTGACTCAGTACAATTTTTAGACATTAAAATAAAAATGTGAAAGGAGATGCATTATTTCTAAATTATTTTAGAGATAACTCAAATGGCAATGTTCAAAGACCACTGCACCAAGTTTGATTTTCCACCAACTCCATCCTCCACAGACACCCTACCCTTGGGAAGCGTTCGCATTCCTCTAAAGTGTGTGGCATTTCACACAATATGCCTATCAGAGCTATACAAACACATGTATTTTTGATACTAAGTAAAAATTACCTAGGATTCCTTCAGGGTTAGTCACTGAGTTGTCAGAATGTTATCCTCAAGGAGATTGTTACAACACCATTTTGTAGTGTTATTACTTAACAATTTCCATATTAATCATTCCTTATCTTTACATTCCCAGTTTCTAGCATCATATGCATAACATATCCAATACACACCTATTGAAGACTATCTGTACTTTAATATTATCCGTAATTCTGATCGTCACCAGAAATATTGCTCATGTCTACTGATGAATTTTCAATTACAATGTTGCACATTAACTTTTTTTTAAATGTCTTTTTGCAAAAAATCATTTAAGCCCTAAAGCAAGTTAGAGTGTTTGGCTGGGAGATAGCTACATGATAACAATGACTCATCTTGAAAATAATACCAAAACTTTGAGATAGGCAGGAATTAATGTAAGCAGGAAATTTATCACCTTCTCTAAATAAACCTTAACCTTAATGTTTTTCATTAGATTTTATAGAAACAATCTGTAACATAAGAGATGCGTGCTCAGACAATGCTAAGCACAGCAACGAGCCTCTTAAAGTTGTTTTTAGAGATGCAGTTCCTGGATTTTATTGTACATTCTCTGACCTTTCTGTTAGGTACTTGCCACCAAATGTATGAGTGAGGACACTGATTGCAGGGGAAGAAAGCATCTCAAGCACCTTAATCAAAATAAAGAACTTAGTGTAACAATGCACATCTCTTACAGAGCTCAAGGGTAGGAATAAAGAGATCAGGCCTCAGGGAGGCCTGGACCCAGTGGTATTCTGCTTCTCATCTCTGCTGCTTTTTGCTTCGCTCTTGGTGACTCTCTGAAGACATACTGCCTTTACTCTGTCTATATAACAAAAATGTGTTGCCTTGAGGATGGATGTTACAAATTATGCCCCCAGACCTGTGGAGAGACTATATCTTTGTTTTTCTATCTCCATTCCATATTCCAAAGGAAGACCCTCTGATTAGCCCACTTGGGTCAAGATCCCATTTCTGGTTAAATCAACTATGGGTGAGTTATGGGGCAAGATCAACTGTACAAACATGGCTGCTGGGACCCCATACAATGCCCCATTGTATGAAGGGGGATGGGGGGGTCATCACAGAAGGGGGTCATCACAAAAGGTCTCTGAAAGGTATCTACTACATCTGGCCTCACAGTCCAAAATCCACCAGATTTTCCTCATGAGACTTCAGTTCAGTCGCTCAGTCATATCCAATTCTTTGCGATCCCATGAACTGCAGCACGGCAGGCCTCCCTGTCCATCACCAATTCCTGGAGTCCACCCAAACCCATTGAGTCAGTGATGCCATCCAACCATTTCGTTCTCTGTTGTACCCTTCTCCTCCTGCCCTCAATCTTTCCCAGCATCAGGGTCTTTTCAAATGAGTCAGCTCTTCGCATCAGGTGGCCAAAAGTATTGAACTTTGAGCTTCAGCATCAGTCCTTCCAATGAACACCCAGGACTGATCTCCTTTAAGATGGACTGGTTGGATCTCCTTGCAGTCCAAGGGACTCTCAAGAGTCTTCTCCAACACCACAGTTCAAAAGCATCAATTCTTTGGCACTCAACTTACTTTATAGTCCAACTCTCACATCTTTAGAGGATGCAACAAATTTGTATTACCTTCTAGAGTTGTTTGCAGTTAATACAAAAAGCTGTGACAATCCCACCTACACCAGGAAGCCAATATTAAAGAACACAAATAAATAGTGGACTATTTATCCTTATTTTCCTAAAGCCACATAACACCTACTGCTTTCCTATTTTGGATTACATCATCTTTGCCTGGGGAAAAATACACAGTAAATAGCTGTTTATTATGCTGTCTTGTGGCACTTACTCCTGAGGGATTGTGTTGATTTAATAAATACACTAACAGATGTTAAAAATTAACAGACCTATTTCATTCAGTTATGCTGAGAAATAACATAGGTCTATGTCTTTCTAAAAACTTTCTAAATAATTTCATGACATTATAAGCATGTACAACTGTAAAAATATTACTTAGTAGGAAATTATAAGAACTGAATGTGATCTTGGAAATGCCTCTTGATTCAATTCCATGAACATTTATTAAAACTTCCTATGTGCTGGTCTTGCAAAAGCTCAAAGATATATATATATATATATATATATAAATCTTATATGCTTTCTGATTCATACTCCATTATAGTAATGTATTTATTTGACTATGGCACATGTAAAGGGCACATGTAAAGGTGGAACTGTAAAACAAAATACTTTGGGGATAAAATGGAAGGAAAGAATGATCAAAATAGTAATTGTTTATATTTCTGATAAAAAAGGTGACTGGAATCCCAAAAGGTATACCAGCTGCCCATGCAAAGTATAGATGTTCTTGGTTGAGATTTATGAATGAGTGGCCCTGATGGCCAAATAAAATATCTGTCTCTATATTATTATTCTTTCTCCCAGAGCCTTTCCCACTGCTAACACCTTGTATGATAAAGTGTTTCTTTGGGGACAGAAGTTTTGCTTTTCTCCTAGTTTGTGATCCTTGGCTAGACCTAAACTGAGCTCAGTAATGAATATTTATCCTTAGCCAAAATCAAAAATTACTTACTCTGTGCCTCAAGGCATTCAGCTGCTCTTGCAGCTAGAATGTCACTAGTGAGCCCGTCTTTGGTCCCAGAAGTGAATTCTTAGCCTTAGCAAACTGGAATTCCACCAGCGGCAATGACTAAGGTCATCTCCCAATGCTTGCAAACCTTTGCTCTCTCCACATATGCGTTTGCCCATAAGAAGTACAGCTGTTAAGATGCACAAACCTAACTCCCCAGTCTCAGGCCTTTGTGCATATATTGGCCATGTTCTGTCAACTCTGGTAAATGTTTACTTTGAGCTAGAAAAGGAAAACGGAGAGCAGCGTTTTGAAATCTTTCCCTTAAAAACAGGATTGGACCATATGTGATCATGATGATTTCTCCTCTTCCTCCTCCTTCCTTTTCTTCTCTCTCTCTCTCTTTTTTTTAACAGAATACCATACCACCTATTCTTTTCCCTTAATCCTCACCTTTGTTTTTGTCTTGAAGTGATAGAACAAGCCCATAAAAAAGACCTCAAGGGGGGAGCCTGAGGTCTGATCTCAGCCTGATCTCCCTGAGCCTTTGTCCCAGGCAGATCACCTCTCTGCACCTCTCAGAAGAGTCCCACTCCCTATCCTGTGCCTGGGGATTTCAGAACTCCTTTTATTCAGAGTGGAGTGAGTGGGGCTTGGCATATGCCTTGGTGTATCACATCAGTTCAGTTCAGTTCAGTTCACTTCAATTGCTCAGTAGAGGCGATATATTCTGGGGAGATGCAATTCAGATGGATGAAGAGGGCTGCAAGGGGAAAGTAACATTTATATAAAGCCTGAAAGGATGAAGAAACTAGGTAGAGATGAGGAAAGAACATTGCTGAAAGTAAAAGATAATGTGGAAACTTACAGTTTCTCAGTAGGCTGACATAACTATAGAATATGGAGGAGAACAAGTTACATTACACTTGTGGTAAAAGTATGTGGTAGAGAGGTGGTGAAGAGTTTTGAATGAGTGTTAAGGAGTTTTCAACTTATTGATAAAGTTGGGATAAATGCTATCTATCTGTCTGTCCACCGCCCCCCCCCCTCCGACCAGCATCTAGAGAACTGGCTTTTATGGATTGCATTAATGGGCTCCCTTGATATCTGAATTTATATTATGTTTGGCTGAAGTGGAGCACACCTTGAGGGAGGAAAGAGAGAGGGGGCTGGGTATTCATAATCCTGGCTCGAGCCGTAATCCTGGCCAGCACCATTCTAGTTGGCTGGTAGCAGTGATAGGTCCATGAGGGGCCCTATGCAGACCCCAGCAGTACCTCTTCTCAGTCTTCCTCCTTCCAGCCTAGGCTGGTAACAGGCCTGATGTCATTGGCCCAGCCTACTGCCACATCATTTATGGTTTCTTTATATTCTGGCCACACCTTTGCAAATTATCATTTTATCGAACACTCCTCACATTTCCCAGTTGAGTATATCAGCTGTTTCCTGCTAGGGCCTTAACTGATGCAAGCCAGGAAAGTGTTTTAAGAATGACAAGAAGTCTTTTAAGACTGTAAGAAGAATGACCAGATCATATTTATGGTTAAAATAAAAGATTGCAGAGCATGAGAACAGATTAGGATAAGATTATAAAAACGATCATCTGTCTAGAGGACATAATTCTATTTCAGAGGTTTGGATGAGAGACAATGAGAACTTGAACTTGAGCAGTGGCAACTGACCTGATATAACTGGTGAGGAAAAAACATGCATCAGAGGTGATCCAAGACTGTATTACTTAGACAACTGCATAGTTGATAATGCCGCTAGCAAAAATCCAAAAACCCAGGGAGATAAACAGGTTGGGCAATAGGGAAGAAAACTATTTTGATATTCTGTATTTTCTTATACATATAATGAGGAAGTTGAACTAAAGTTTTCCTGGATACTTTAGCTGTGGTCCCTGACCTTTTTGGCACCAGGGACTGGTTTCATGGAAGACAATTTTCCACAGGCTGGGAGTGGGGTGATGGTTTCAGGGTGATTCAAGTGTATTACGTTTATTATGGACTTTGTTCTTATTACATTGTGATATATAATAAAATCATTATACAATTCACTATAATGCAGTATCAGTGGGCACCCTGAGCTTGTTTTCCTGCAGCTAGATGGTCCCATCTGGGGCTGATGGGAGAGCAATGGGTTGTTGTTATTGTTCAGTCGCTCAGTTGTGTCCGACTCTTTGTGACCCCATGGAATGCAGCATGCCAGGCTTCTCTGTCCTTCATCATCTCCTGGAGCTTGCTCAAACTCATGTCCATTGAGTCAGTGATGCCATCCAACTACGGGGAGCAGCTGTAAAATACAGATGAAACTTTACTCACCTATCATTCACCTCCTTCTGTGCGGCCTGGTTCCTAACAGGCCATGACTGGGGGCCAGGGGATTGGGAAACCCTGATGTAAAGGCCACCCCCACAATTCAGGGCATGACTATATGTTATGTTTACTATTATTTTTTTATTTATCTATCTTTAAATAGACTTAGGGTTTACTCCTTTGGGCCTTGAGTATTGCCTGGTTGTGATGTATTAATAACTGCTTTAAACCTTTCAGCTATTAGTGTGCCTTTTATCTGACTGAATAGTGTCCTGTCTTTATCTTTGCATTACAATTCTCCAAGAGAGTTAATGCTTAATTTTTAAAAATTAAAAGTGTCTAACTTACAATTCAAAATTAGACCAGACACTTAGCAAATATCTGTATGGTGGTCTTTCAAGATTATTAGAAACAGCAATATCTGGGACTCAGTTATAATTCTATTTGCAGATAAATCTCAGGGAAGCAGAGACAGCAATGTTTGTTTACTCTGTTCTTCGCCTAACACACAGTGTGCTTTTCACAAATAACATGTAGGGCAGATGAAAAATAAGGTGGCTAGGATCTATAATGTATTTACAGTAATATACCACAGTCTTGGAATTCAGGCTCTATAAGCCAAATATGCCCAAGACATAGAATGAATGATGCCAGCTGCCCTTTTTCCAGACTCTAGTGATCAAGAAGAACTTATTGGTCAAAGGAAGATAGGATAAATTTTCAGAAATACTAGGTTTACTTCTTCCTTTCCCATAAAAATAAAACACAAAAGGAAAAACTTTCACAAACACTAACCACAGAAGCTGTGTCATCTGCAAATCTTCCCAGGTGACATTGGACAAAAGCAAGCACTCCTACTTCTGAGCATCCAAAGTGCTTTGTTCTCAGCCTTGTTCTTCTCTCATCACATTGTGTTTTGGTTTGATGTCTCCCATAACAGATTGTGAGCTTCTTAATGGTAGGGTCCATGTCCTATTCATATTCATATTCTTAAGTTCAACAAATAGCAGTTAGAAAATGTATCTTAGTAATTATTTGTTTGAGGAACCAGCAATTATTATTTGAGGAACCAGAGATCAAATTGCCAATATCCACTGGATCATCAAAAAAGCAAGAGAGTTCCAGAAAAACATCTATTTCTGCTTTATTGACTAAGCCAAAGTCTTTGACTGTGTGGATCACAATAAACTGTGGAAAATTCTGAAAGAGATGGGAATACCAGACCATCTGACCTGCCTCTTGAGAAATCTGTATGCAGGTCAGGAAGCAACAGTTAAGAACTGGACATGGAACAACATACTTGTTCCAAGTGGAAAAGGAGTACGTCAAGGCTGTATATTGTCACCCTGCTTATTTAACTTATATGCAGAGTACATCATGAGAAACGCTAGACTGGAAGAAGCACAAGCTGGAATCAAGATTGCTGGGAGAAATATTGATAACCCCAGATATTCAGATGACACCACCCTTACGGCAGAAAACAAAGAAGAACTAAAAAGCCTCTTGATGAAAGTGAAAGAGGAGAGTGAAACAGTTGGCTTAAAGCTCAACACTCAGAAAACTAAGATCATGGCATCCAGTCCCCTCACTTCATGGCAAATAGATGGGGAAACAGTGTCAGACTTTATTTTCTTGTGCTCCAAAATCACTGCATATGGTGACTGCAGCCATGAAATTAAAAGACGCTTACTCCTTGGAAGGAAAGTTATGACTAACCTAGATAGCATATTAAAAAGCAGAGACAGGAGGCAGTCCTAAGACGGCAGAGGAATAGGATGGGGAGACCACTTTCTCCCCAACAAATTCATCAAAAGAACATTTAAACACTGAGTAAATTCCACAAAACAACTTCTGAATGCCAGCAGAGGACATCAGGCATCCAGAAAAGCAGCCCATTGTCTTCAAAAGGAGATGGAGAAGTCTTGAGGCTACTATAAAAATAAGACTGAAAACCAGAAGCAGGAGGCTTACGTCCAAATCCTGAGAACACCAGAGAACTCCTGACTCCAGGGAACATTAATCAACAGGAGCTCATCAAACGCCTCCACCTACACTGAAACCAAGCACCACCCAAGGGCCAACAAGTTCCAGAGCAAGACCTACCACAGCCCTGAGCTTCAATATACAGGCTGCACAAAGTCACCCCAAACCCACTGACATCTCATAACTCATTACTGGACACTTCATTGCACTCCAGAGAGAAGAAATCCAGCTCCAAACACCAGAGCACTGCCACAAGCGTTCCTAACCAGGAAACCTTGACAAGCCACCCGTACAACCCCATCCACAGCAAGGAAACTCCTCAATAAAGAAAACTCCACAAACTGCCAGAATACAGAAAGGCCACCCCAAACACAGCAATACAAACAAGATGAAGAGACAGAGGAATACCCAGCAGGTAAAGTGAAGTGACGGAGAAGGCGATGGCACCCCACTCCAGTACTCTTGCCGGGAAAATCCCATGGATGGAGGAGCCTGGTGGGCTGCAGTCCATGGGGTCGCACAGAGTCAGACATGACTGAGCAACTTCACTTTCACTTTTCACTTTCATGCATTGGAGAAGGAAATGGCAACCCATTCCAGTGTTCTTGCCTGGAGAATCCCAGGGACGGGGGAGCCTGGTGGGCTGCTGTCTATGGGGTCACACAGAGTTGGACACGACTTAAGGGACTTAACAGAAAGTGAAGTGAAGTAAAGGGCTTCCCTGGTGGCTCAGAGGTTAAAGTGTCTGCCTGCAAGGCGGGAGACCTGGCTTCAATCCCTGGGTCGGGAAGATCCCCTGGAGAAGGAAATGGCAACCCACTCCAGTATTCTTTCCTGGAGAATCCCATGGAGGAACAGAATAAATGCCCACCAAGCCAAGCAAAAAAGGGAGAGATAGGGAATCCACCTGACAAAGAATTCTGAATAGTGATAATCAAAATGATCCAAAATCTTGAAATCAAAATGGAATCACAGATAAATAGCCTGGAGACAAGGATTGAGAAGATGCAAGAAAGGTTTAACAAGGACCTAGAAGAAATAAAAAAGAGTCAGTATATAATGAATAATGCAATAAGTGAGATAGAAAATACTCTGGGGGGAACAAATAGTAGAATATAGGCAGAAGATAGGATTAGTGAAGTAGAAGATAGAATAGTAGAAATAAATGAATCAGAGAGGAAAAAAGAAAAACAAGTTAAAAGAAATGAGGACAATCTCAGAGACCTTGAGGACCATGGTAAACGCCCCAACATTTGAAACATATGAGTCCCAGAAGAAGACAAAAAGAAAGACCATGAGAAAATACTTGAGGAGATAGTAGTTGAAAACTTCCCTAAAATGGGGAAGGAAATAATCACCCAAGTCCAAGAAACCCAGAGAGTCCCAAACAGGAAAAACCCAAGGTGAAACACCCCAAGACACATATTAATCAAATTAACAAAGATCAAACACAAAGAACAAATATTAAAAGCAGCAAGGGGAAAACAACAAATAACACACAAGGGGATTCCCATAAGGATAACAGCTGATCTTTCAATAGAAACTCTTCAGACCAGGAGGGAATGGCAGGACATACTTAAAGTGATGAAAGAAAATAATCTACAGCCCAGATTACTGTACCCAGCAAGGATCTCATTCAAATATGAAGGAGAAGTCAAAAGCTTTACGGACAAGCAAAAGCTGAGAGAATTCAGCACCACCAAACCAGCTCTCCAACAAATGCTAAAGGATCTTCTCTAGATAGGAAACACAACAAGGGTGTATAAACTCGAACCCAAAACAATACAGTAAATAGCAATGGGATCATACTTATCAATAATTACCTTAAACTTAAATGAGTTGAATGCCCCAATCAAAAGGCAAAGACTGGCTGAATGGATACAAAAACAAGACCCCTATCTATGTCGTCTACAAGACGACAGGGGACACATACAGGGGACACATACAGACTGAAAGTGAAGGGCTGGAAAAAGATATTCCATGCAAATAGAGACCAAAAGAAGGCAGGAGTAGCAAAACTCAGATAAAATAGACTTTAAAATAAAGGCTGTGAAAAGAGACAAAGAAGGACACTACATAATGATCAAAGAAGATCAACCCAAGAAGATATAAAATTATAAATATATATGCACCCAACATAGGAGCACCACAATATGAAAGACAAATGCTAACAAGTATGAAAGGGGAAATTAACAATAACACAATAATAGTGGGAGACTTTAATACCCCACTCACACCTATGGACAGATCAACTAAACAGAAAATTAACAAAGAAATGCAAACTTTAAATGATACAATAGACCAGTTAGACCTAATTGATATCTATAGGACACTTCACCCCAAAACAATGAATTTCACCTTTTTCTCAAGCACACATGGAACCTTCTCCAGGATAGATCACATCCTGGGCCATAAATGTAGCCTTGGTAAATTCAAAAAAAATGAAATTATTCCAAGCATCTTTTCTAACCACAATGCAGTAAGATTAGATCTCAATTACAGGAGAAAGATTATTAAAAATTTCAACATATGGAGGCAGAACAGTACGCTGCTGAATAACCAAAAAATCACAGAAGAAATCAAAAAAGAAATCAAAATATGCATAGAAATGAATGAAAATGAAAACACAACAACCCAAAACCTGTGGGACACTGTAAAAACAGGCAGTGCTAAGGGGAAGATTCATAGCAATATAGGCATACCTCAAGAAACAAGATAAAAGTCAAATAAATAACCTAACTCTACACCTAAAGCAACTAGAAAAGGAAGAAATGAAGAACCCCAGGGTTAGTAGAAGGAAAGAAATCTTAAAATTTAGTCAGCCTGCTTATTTAACTTATATGCAGAGTACATCATGAGAAATGCTGGACTAGAAGAAACACAAGCTGGAATCAAGATTGCTGGGAGAAATATCAATAACTTCAGATATGCAGATGATACCACACTTATGGCAGAAAGTGAAGAGGAACTAAAAAGCCTCTTGATGAAAGTGAAAGTGGAGAGTGAAAAAGTTGGCTTAAAGCTCAACACTCAGAAAACTAAGATCATGGCATCTGGTCCCATCACTTCATGGGAAATAGATGGGGAAACAGTGGAAACAGTGTCAGACTTTATTTGTTTGGGCTCCAAAATCACTGCAGATGGTGATTGCAGCCATGAAATTAAGAGATGCTTACTCCTTGGAAGAAAAGTTATGACCAACCTAGATAGCATATTCAAAAGCAGAGACATTACTTTGCTGACTAAGGTCCGTCTAGTCAAGGCTACGGTTTTTCCTATGGTCATGTATGGATGTGAGAGTTGGACTGTGAAGAAGGCTGAGCACCAAAGAATTGATGCTTTTGAACTGTGGTGTTGGAGAAGACTCTTGAGAGTCCCTTGGACTGCAAGGAGATCCAACCAGTCCATTCTGAAGGAGATCAGCCCTGGGATTTATTTAGAAGGAATGATGCTAAAGCTGAAACTCCAGTACTTTGGCCA
>SJYQ01003922.1:0-23620 GCA_006410935.1 Redunca redunca | reverse complement strand
TTTTTAAGTCATCATCTTTCCAAAGGTAGACACCATTTTATAGCTCAATATTTTTGTTTACTACTCCTCATGGTTTCTTTCCTTTTTTCTTTAGCAGTGGTCAGATAATACAGCATTTCAATACATTCAGTGAGAAAAGGATGATTTAATAGACTTGGTTTATTGTTTCTCATACTGCCTTATAATGTTGTGTAATTTTATTCGATCTGTAGATTCTTATAACAGATTTAATGTGCCACGATGTAATTACACACTGCAGATTGTAATCTTGGTGCTGGCTTTTTTATGATAAACACAACCATAGGGAAATGCCCCTCAAATCAAATTCTCTAAGGTACTGTTGTGTTTCAAGGTTTCCATTAAATCCCTCCCCTCTGGCCACCACCTCTCCTAGGCAGTTTTTACTGAAGCACACTTGGGCATAATCTCAGTGTGATATTTTTTAAGGATTTTAGTTGAAACAACTTAATGAAGCACATTGCTGGTCTTCCTAAAATAATATTGTGGGGCCTTGTTACTTTGTTAGTCTTGATGATAGTGACAGGATACAGACCATAAATGTCTTCTCTCCTAAGTTGGAGATGTGCTTCTAAGCAACTGGTTTTGGTTTGTTTTGTTTTGAAAGCTGACATATGGTAACTGATTCTTTTGTCCTGCTTAAATTTGCAAATGATAATCTTCAAGTCAAAGATGTATCCTGTATGAATTAAATACATAGACTGGACCATACCCATTTCATGGACCGTCCCTAGTGCATTCCCTCTGGGTCAACTCTGTTTTCCAGTTCTCAGAATCCCTTTCTCCACTTCCTATCTACTTCTCATCTGTCTTATATTCTTCTGTTGTGCTTATCTTTGCAAGCTGCTGTAAATTTATTTTCATTACAAAAAAGGACAAAGCAGTGTCTGAATTTTAAAATTTGTGATACTGTTCCTTAAAAACAGTTTATTCAAACAGGCTAAAATTTGGATTGGAAATGATCAGAGACCAGGTATAAAATAAAACTTATTTAGGGTTTTCAGAAAAGAAAGATGATATATGTAAATCATGTGGCACCCATGGTTGCACAGAAACTGCAGTGCACAATCTCTCTCCATTACTACAACTTAAAAATGAACAAACCAAAAAAATCTAAACAAGCAAACTTCATTTCCATAGGTTTTAAAATCAAGAAGCAAAAAAAGAGCATTACTCATTAATTTTTATAATGAGATAGAGAATAAACATTAATAGTACCCTACCTAAGAATCAAACATTTCTAAAAAGATCTCTTCTTGACCAAAAGAAATATGTTTAATAGATATGAGTAAAAGTAAGGACCAAAAATATTTTTATTGGGATTTTATAATATATTTTCCCTTTACCTGAAAGATTAAGCACACTCAGGAAGACTTAATAGAAACTCTTAGAACTGAAAATATTTAGAAAAACCAAATTGAAGAGTGTAAAATGACAGAGGTTGAAATGAGTAGAGCAGAATTGAGATTTACTTCTGAGGGACACCTTCGGTTCACCATTAATCAGGGTAAGCAAAATTTAATGTAATAGGCATGACTCCCAGAATAAATGAATTCCATTTTCACCAGTGAAATGATTGTATTTCATAATTTAGATGGATCCCTTTTTAAAAAATATGTCACATGTACTTTTACTGTTAGAAAACATTTTCCCCAGGAGCAACAAATCATATACTTCATAGCCTGAAAACTCACATCAACTCCTGATATTTATACATGGATATTTCATACCATTTTTCAGAGATACATATGAGATGTAGGAAACACAGACCTTTATTTTTCAAATATTGGAAAGTGAGTTATTTCTACCAAATTAATTTTTCACCAGTTGTATGATTTTTTCATTTCCTGTGTGATGAAATGGATAGAGGGACAATCCCCGCTCTATTGTACTCTTCTCTCCCTGGTGGGTCAGCTGGTAAAGAATCCACCTGCAATGTGGGAAACCTTGGTTTGGTCCCTGAGTTGGGAAGATCCCCTGGAGAAAGGAACAGCTACCCACTCCAGTATTCTGGCCTGGAGAATTCAATGGACTGTATAGTCCACTGGGGTAACAAAGAGTTGGAAACAACTGAGGGACTTTCACTTTCACTTCATCTTCAGGAAAGCCCCCAGGATACCCCTCTGGCCTGGCACTTAACCAGCTGAAAAACAAAAAAGGAAAGAGACAGAGGTCAAAAGCAGGCTCCTGGCCCACTTAGTCTTGGGCTAAGTGGAACAGAAATCTAAACACAAATGTGACTCCAAGATCAAAATAGTAAAAATGAATGTCTTTCTCTGAGTATTGATGCAGTATATTGCTGGGAGTGGGCATGGAAGAACAGAGTAGGGAATTAGCTAGTGTATCATCAAGACTTTAGACTATATACATTTGTTGTTATTCTTTCTGTAAATATTCACTTGATTCCTATAGCACTAGGTACTACACTAGGTGCTATGTTAGAAGAGGAAGCCAGATAAGGAAGAACCTCCTTTAACCCTCTGTAAAAAATGCATGAACAAGATGATTGCAAAGGTCCTTGCTAACTCTAAATAAATAAATCTATTATAAAAAGTTAAAAGTACTACAGTGAATATTATTGCCAATGTTGTCAGTTCTTTTTTCCTCCCCCTGCCCTTTATTCTAATGTCCTTTCATTGGTTCCAAGCTTTGGGGTCAGGAGTTTAAATGAAAATATCAATGGCAAAAGAAGAAAAGAAGGTAAAAGAATAGCACTGAACCATTAGTCAGCATCTACTTGTGGTGGGCATTTTATAAACATGTAATTTAATCTAAAAGACAGAAATCTAGTAAGCTGCCACCCTCTGAAAGAAATTAGATCTAGAGTCAAGATCCACATACTGATTAACTCTGTAAGTACAGGACCTAAAGCAGTCTTCGATAGATAATATGTGTCCTATAAATGTTGGATACGTTTAAATAGGTGAATATGAAAGATGATAAATAACATAATCAGCATTCTAGCATTCCACCATCTGGAGGAATGAGTCACCACATTATAGACATCATTTTCCTTTAGACACTTAGAACAGTTATTTCTTAGATCTTAGAACGTTCTTTAGCATTTAGAAATAAACATAGAAATCATTTCTTTAGTGGACGCATGAGAGCAAATTCCTCCACACACACACATGCACAACAAATATCTTTTGGTAAATAAATTATCACGTTTATCTCTTCAAATCACCTTGATGGCTACATTAGGATTATCCAGTTTCAGACAGTGTTGTTCTTCATACTTTTTAGTAGACAGATTTTTTACAGTACAGTTTTATAATACAGTCCACCTGGATATAACAGAAATCACTGTGCATGTTCCTCTCAGTGTTGTTCCACCCTAATAATTTGTGCTAAAGTTTTGAGCTCACTTGAGCATATTCTAAGCTTACTTTTAAGTATGAAAACATTGTGACAGCTTTACTCCCATGAGATTGTAGCAAGGAGAAGATATTTGGTGGATTTGACTCAAGAAGACTGACCAGTTTCCCCAACACACAAAATTGGAGAAAAAGTTGTCTGTTGTTAACAAAAAAAAGTAAACTACTGATTGATAACCAAAAACAAGAATAAATTTAGTAAAGAAAACGAATAAGACACTCACTAAGACAAATTATAAAAGCAGATTACAATTATTAATAAACTTATAATATGTGCAAATGGATGTTTATTTTGAAGTATAGACTTGTCAGTTAAAACAATTCAGGCACTCTCTTGTCATTCTTTTCTATCAGCTTCCTGATAGCCATTTTTCAACTGCAGAATGCTGTCACCTTTTCTTTCAACCTAGATAAAAGCTTATTTACTTATCTAGTCTAAAGATGTTCACATTAAATGGCAATCAGACTCTACCTTAAAACTGTCCAAATGTTGCCATAATAATTTTTCTCATACACTAGCATTACAATTTGGTTTTATATTAATGAAGATTTTATAGCTCTGCTAAACTAGAGATACAGAGAAGGCAGTGGCAACCCACTCCAGTACTCTTGCCTGGAAAATCCCATGGACAGAGAAACCTGTTAGGCTGCAGTCCACGGGGTCTCAAAGAGTTGGACACAACTGAGCAACTTCACTTTCACTTTTCACATTGGAGGAGGAAATGGTAACCCACTCCAGTGTTCTTGCCTGGAGAATCCCAGGGATGGTGGAGCTTGATGGGCTGCCATCTATGGGGTCACACAGAGTTGGACATGACTGAAGCAACTTAGCAGCAGCAGCAGCAAGCTAGAGATTAATGTGTTTATCAATAAGAAACTTTAACCAGAACAATTATATAAGAAAAAGAGACAGAAGCCATCCAAATTGGAAAGGAAGAAAGAAAACTATACTATAAATAACATGAACATGTACAGATAGAAAACTCAAAAAAAAAATAAATCCATAAGAAAGCTACTAGAATTAATAACCTCAGCAAAGTTTTGATATACAAGATCAACACATAAAAATCGGGTATGCTCTTAAATACCATCAGTGAACAATCAGAAAATGAAATTGAGGAAATAATCACATTGACAATAGCATATAAAAGAGTAAAATACCTGGGAATAAATTTAACCAGGGAGGTGAAATATTTCTACACTTAAAATTTCAAAGCATTACTGAAAGAAATTAAAGAAAACCTAAGTAAGTAGAAAGACATTTTGAGTTTATAGATAAAAAGATTTATTATTGTCAGGATGTCAGTACTACACAAAGCAATCTATAGATTCAACACAGTACCCATTAAAACTCCAGCAGCTTTTTTTTTTTTTTTGCAGAAATATAAAACTTATCCTCAAATTAGTACGGAATTACAAGGGCACCAAAGAGCTAAAACAATCTTGATAAAGGATGGACTTGAAGAACTCACTTCCTGATTTCAAAGCTTACCACAAAGCCACAGGAAATAAAACTGTGTGGTATTAGTATGTGAATATAAGTGGAGACCAATGGATTAGGATTAAGAATTGAAATATAAACCCATACATCTATGACCAGTTGAGTTTTGACAAGTCCATTCAATAGAGAAAGAACAGTCTTTTCAATGGATGGTGCCAGGGCAACTGATTTCTGCATACAAAGGAATGGATTTGAACTCCTACCTCATACCATGCATAAAAATTAACTCAAAATGAATCAAAGACTTCAATATAAGAGCTAAAACCACCAAATATTTAGGGGAAATCATAGGAGTAAATCTTCATGATCTGAGATTGGCAATGCCATCTTAGATATGATACCAAAAGTAAAGGAAACAAAAGAAAAAATATATAGGTAAATTGGATTTCATGAAAGATGTTCATTTCACTAAGAAAATTAAATAGTGCCCAACACTGTGAATGCAGTGAATGCCACTGAATTGTACACTCTTAAAAAATGGCTAAAATGGTAAATTTTGTTATATGCATATTTTACCACATTTTAAAATTAATAAATACAATTAATATTCTTAGAAAACTTGAATTATATTCTTTAAATGAGTGACTTGTAGGGTGTGTCAATCGTAATTTAATAAGGTGGTTAAAAGGTATAAAATAAGCATTTACCTGAAAGTCATGTTTAATGGATGCAACATACAGGAATTTATTTTTTGTTTTTCTTCATTGCCCATCTAAAATATTTTCAGATATCTATTATAACTACTTTCATGTTTTTAATCAACACTGAAACAATTTTGTTAGTTAATAAGCCATGAAGTCAGTTCCTGTGGAGGTGTCCATATGCTCACTATATTTAAATTAGAAACTTGTATCAAACTTATCCTAGTTCTGCACTAACATATCTCTGTTTAGCCCCCTTGGAACACCACCTTATACAGTGCCTGCACACATTGGGTGTAGCCAGAGTTTAATAGTAATTTATGTGAATGCCTGTTAAATCAGGGGAGGAGAATGCATGTGATTCAATGGTTTCCTTTTATCTACTCTAAACTTCTAAATCAATGCCTTTCTGATTCCCAGAGGTGATTCCATTCTTCAAAACTTTAGCTGTTAAAGAGCTGTCTGCCTAATAATGACAGATACAGTAAGTTAAACACAGCATTTTTTAGCTTCATGCAGACTTAACATTGTACCATACAGTGTTAGGACTTGCAGAAAACATCATAATCAAACATTTTATGTCCCTTGTAGCAGGATTTGTCATTTTAAGTAAAATTGTTTATGTTTGAATATCAAACTTATATAACTGATGAAGGTGGAAAATTATATCATGGAACTTGAAATAGTAATTCTATGGATTTGACACTTGAAATGTACTTAATTGAGGTATCTATGGGTAGTGGGTATGTTTTTACTTCTTAAATAGGAAAGACATTAAAAATTAAGCCCAACAATTCTCAGATTTTCCATACTGGGAAACAACCCTTGATCTGGGGAAAATTAAAAGTTTGAAATTTCTAATAAACATAATTTGAAGTAAACATAATTTTCTCACCTCCCACTACTTATACTGTGATCTTTTCTTCTTTTATTATGGCTCCATATCCTTACACTTACGTATCCCTCTTCTTTCTTTATAGTCACCCACCCCAAAGGCTGGTCACTTCATTTTAACAGAAAATTATTTAAGACTTAAAATCCTTTCAGAAGAAAAGTATCTTCTATGATTGAAGCCATAGTAATAATAGGGTTGGAAAATTGATCAGTTTACTTGGACTTCTGCTTGCCAATAGTGGTTTAGGTCATCTGGAGTCTTAGCAGTTCAAAGCCAAAAATAATCATCTCATATCAAAATCTTTTTTGTTGCTTGTGCCTCACTTCTATCCCACTGACAGCAAAGCCTGTCTCTTCAGTTCCTGGTTGCCTGCCCAGTCTTTGGACCATCTGTCCTGTCTGGTCTTATGGTTTGGGTTTCCTCCTGCTTTATGATTTCATGCCTGATTTCAGCCAAGAATTTTTCTCAGTTGTTGGTGTTTGTGGCTGTCCCATCTTTACCTAGCTCCTAATTTCCATCTTGTTTTAATCCTCAGTCTCTCCTGTACCAGCTTCTGCTTTCACATTTGACACATTTCAAAACACCTCTTCACTTGCTACTAGTTTCAGTTTTAAGAGCAGCCCCATTATGCCCTAACTATGCCACTTATTGAGATTAGTGCTCTGAAAACTCAACCTTGACTGGTCTTGGAGAGAAGAGGCAAAGAATCAAACACCTCTTATTCATTTTCATTAATAATTATAGCAATTGTACATTTTCAATTAGTGGTTACGTAATTGTTCCTTCATCATTTTAAAGTATATCTGTTTTTTTCCCACAAAATAACTCACAAAAATGGCTGCTACAACCCTCTTCACCTATAACTCAAAGGTGATCTGGTTAAGCTACTGAACATTTAGAAACAGTAGAGGTCAGGAATCTTAGAAAACACTGAATCCACAGGGAGAATGTATTGCCAGCCAGACACAGTTGCCCAGATTATGCTGTTGGGTTCATTAATCCTGTTACTTTTTAGAAGAGGACCATGTGGTTTGGTAGATGAAATAAGAGGTCACACCTCTGACAATATCTTATCAAAGAGGGAATTAGTAAGACTTATTCTTTACGCCCTTTTCTTTCAGAATATAAAGGTACATTATTGACAAGTATTAATTGTCATTATACTCTGATTAAGCAAAATTTCCATGCCTTTTGGGCTTTCCTGGTGACTCAGACAGTAAAGAATCTACCTGCAATGTGGGAGAACTGGGTTCAATCCCTGGGTTGGGAAGATCCCCCGGAGGATGGCAGGGCAACTCACTCCAGTATTCTTCCCTGAGGATTCCCATGGACAGAGGAGCATAGCAGGCTACTGTCCATGGGGATCACAAAGAGTCAGACATAATTGAGCAACTAAACACAGCACATATAATTTTTTCTTCCTGGCTGCTTCTTAAGACCCTGGCAATCATCCTGGAATTGGTCTTCCATTCTCCACTGTGTGTATGTGTATATGAATGTGTGCATATATGCAATTTTCCTTATATCTTCAATAGCGTGTATTTAGTTATCTGGTTATATATATTTTGTTCCTGTGATGAGCATTTGTTTCTTCATCAGTTGTGACCAACTATGCCAGGGCTAGTTGTCTTCTAATAAATCTATTGACTCTTAAGTAACCAAAATATAAAAAGGAATGATAATTAAGGAGCTCAGTTAATCTGAGTCAATTATACAGATATAAACCAATATGTGAGATTACCAAGGACATGCCTCTTTATGACTCCTAAAAGGAAATACTAACATAAAGTTCTCTTCAAAATGTTCCTATTTAAATTTGCTGTTTAAAATGTTAAATACTTTGACTCATATGCTATGGACACATCATTATGACAGACAACATCATGGAAAATAGTCCTCAGATTGTGGTGGGCTTGGCACTTTTGAATCTATAGGACTTCACGGTGGTCTTTCCTTATAACCAGTTCAGCTTTACATTACATCATTCTTTCTAATGTTGTATCCTTCGTATTATTTTAGTAATATTTAAGAAATTAAGAACAACTTTTTTATATGCTTGGATTTATTTGGATCTAACTTTTCAGACATCACATTATGTTTGCCTTCAAAGATGTGGTTGCCTTGGTGTCCTACAAAGTAGTCTTTACTTATGGAAATACCTTCATAAAAATAAGTACACTGGCTAGACAATGTGTCTTCCAAAGATTTCTATCAGATAACAACCTGAAAATATCCTGTGCTGAATTTCAATACTTACTTTCCTTTTTGTGGCCTTGTGTGATTTAAGGAAAACTAAAAGAAGTATTAACCATGCATTTGTTAATCCAATTTATGGGAACTGGAGCAACCCAGAGAAAACAGAGGTAAGTGGCAATGATAAACTGTATTGTCTCAGAAGGGAAAACACATGCACTTGCATGTGTGCGCGCGCACGCGCACACACACACAAACACACACACGAGTGTTGTCTGGACATGTTCCCATATCATGGTTAAGAGATGTGTTTTAGTGGACTTATTTCTCCACCAGAGAGATGAGATGGGAAGGATTTTAATTCTCTATAAATATGCAGTGAGAATTTTCCATTTCAGGATGGTTTCAATCTGCTTATAGAAGTTCACTGTTAAATGGCTTTGTGGTCATTGTTCATACTGAGAAAGAGGCAACAACTCTGGAAAATATCAGTTTAACTGACAGAGTATTAGTCGTATCCTCACAGTAACTCTTCATGGACTGTTCTTCATATTTTATTCCCAAACACAAAAGGACAATAGCATTCTGTGCTCTCTTTCAATTCAGGTGTGGGCTGTGAGGGCTGTTACCTGATAATTTAGACAGAGAAAGGAGAAACTGAAGTGTTACATCTTTCTTAGCCTTTTCAACGGCTACTCCTTATGAGTGCAATAAGAAATAGGCTGGAGAGAAAATGTCAAGTAAAATCCCTCTCATCCCTTTCTTAAGTATGTAATATGAGCATCCATTTGGGTGTAAAACAGGATTAGCCATGACATATCACATCTGTGTGAAAGCTTCCTTACATCTGATTTTAGAAATATTGTTAATTAATTAATTCTGTTGTCAAAGTGAGCATATGTTAGAAAACCAGTTTTCATTTTTAATGAAAGTCAGTCACAAACAGTTATCTCTGTTACTAAAAATAAGTAGCAGAGGTGGTTTCCAGCATATTTGAGTTATGTGGTCAAAGTCTAATAAAATGCTTGACTTTTTAAATTTCTGTTTCCTGATAACTTGGGCTTCCCTTGTGGCTCAGCTAGTAAAGAATCCAGCCTGCAATGTGGGAGACCTGGGTTCAATCCCTGGGTTAAGATCCCCTGGAGAAGGGAAAGGCTACCCACTCTAGTATTCTGGCCTGGAGAATTCCATGGACTGCATAGTCCGTGGTGTTGCAGAGTCAGACACCAGTGAGCGACTTTCACTTTACCTAATAACTTAGAAGAGGAAGGGAGAAATGAAGGGCATTACATCTTCATTAATGACATAATACACTCTTTGTGTGTGGTTATGTTAGAAATGAAAATAAGTAAGATATACCTAATAATACAGAAGTAACTTGATTTCAATCAATTAAGTCACAGAGCAAAAATGAAAACATAGTTCTACTTAATGGATAATATTAATAAATAACAAACAAAATAATGTATCTTCTTGACAAAGTAGGAAGGTATAACACAAACATATTTTCATTTTTACTAAAGAAAAGAAAATTTAATCTTTTTAGTCTTTAGCTTAGTTTAACTTTTAGAATCTGAAAGTTACAAAGGATGTAAGGAAATAAAATGTTTTAAATTTGACATTTTTTATTAATCATTCCTCTTTCATGTTGTTTCTTTCCATTAAGAATGGCTTGTGTTGCTTTTTTTATTTCTGTTGTTTCAGAAACAAATAACTTTGTATTAATTAAACTAAGTGCACCTTTCCTGACATCCTGCACCTTTTCTGAGAAGTACTCTTGTGAACATTCTTAGAGAAAATTCTCATATTCTGATATACAAATTTAGAATATAGTATATTGAAAACCGCGGACCCATCAGCCAACATCTACAATGATCAACCCATGGTCATTCTTGTTTCACCTCTGCTGCCACCCACTCCCTCCATCCACCAGAATGGGGGTGATATTTTTAAAAACAGACTTTATTTTCTTTGAGAAATTTCAGGTTCAGGACAGAAGGTACATGGATTTTCCATATATCCTGTGTCCCCACACATGCATAGCCTTTCCCATTATCAACATCTCCAACAAGAGTGGTACATTTCTTACAACTGATGAACCTACATTGACATGTTATTATCACCCAGAGCCCATAGTTTACATTACAATTCACTCTTTGTGTTAACCAGAGTGTTTTTAAGCAAATTCCAGGATCATTTAATTTTACCTGTAAAGACTTCAGTTGTACTAGGATACATATATTAAAAATATATATAACCACAGTATCACTTGCAAACATTTAACAGTAATTCTGTGACACAATCAAAGATTCCATCAGCGTTCAACCTGTCCCATTTGTCTCATAAATAAGTGTGTGTGGAGGAGTTGTACTTTGTTGCTGTTGCTATATTTTTAAAATCAGTATCCATATAATTTATGTTCATTCAAATTCTTAGACATGTCTCTGCTGCTGCTGCTGCTAAGTCACTTCAGTCATGTCAGACTCTGTGCGCCCCCATAGACGGCAGCCTACCAGGCTTCCCCATCCCTGGGATTCTCCAGGCAAGAACACTGGAGTGGGTTGCCATTTCCTCCTCCAATGCATGAAAGTGAAAAGTGAAAGTGAAGTCGCTCTGTCATTTCCGACTCTTAGCGACCCCATGGACTGCAGCCTACCAGGCTCCTCCAGCCATGGGATTTTCCAGGCAAGAGCACTGGAGTGGGGTGCCATTGCCTTCTCCAGACATGTCTCTAGTCTCTTTTAATCTCTAGATTTTGTTTTCTATTTTCCCCTTGTAATTTATTTGTTGAGGAAATCATGTTGGTTGTCCTATACAACTTTCCATGTTTTAGATTTTCTAATATATACTGTAAAATATAATTCTCCCAGCTGAAAGCTGTTGGCTGTTGTTTTTTGTAAATATTTTTATTTAGTTTTATTTTAATTATAATTAAAGTAACAAACTTAAAAACAGTGCCATAGAAAGAAGCAGTCAAGTTCCTGGCCACTGCATTCCCCCATCCCACCAGAGGTGAGGATGAGGCAGTGGCTCATTTGCTCAAATGATTCTGGGCACACACCAAGAAGAGGCCTGTGTCGGTGGTTCAGGCAGTATGGACTGAAGGTGTTGAAGTAGGAGTCACAGATGCACTAGTTATTACTCCAGTGAAAATCCATTAAAAACTCACTGCATTCTGCATGATCTGGAAAAGTCTCTTATTTAAAGTCTAAAATCATAACTCTTTTGATGTGTTTTTCTTTAGAGTTCTATATATTCCTTCTCAAATCCATTATATGACACAATATCAGGAAGACTGGAGACTATATCTAATCGTCTCAAATAGTGCCATCAAGATCATCAAGACTGGGACTTCCCTGGTGGTCCAGTGGCTAATACTCTACGCTTTCTCTGCAGAGGGCACAGGTTTGACCCCTGGTCAGGGAACTAAGATCCCACATGCTGCATGGCATGGCAAAGAAAAAAAAAAGAAAACAAAAAGATCAAATATGATCTCGTATCCAGTCTGTGAAATCTGATAGAAACTCATCTTATTCAATAGTAAAACTGGAAAGGATTTGGAATACCACTCTGATTATTACAGTTACAAATAAATTTTCTTATAGAATATTTTGAATGTTTTCATGGAATCTGAATTAGAACTTTATCTTCATTATATATCTGAATATTTTAATAAAATGTCCCACTTAAGTTTCTTGCTTTCTTTTGACTTTATTATAGTTATTTTTTTAAGGATGAACCAAATTGTTTCAGATCCTGAATATAAAGAAGTTTTAAGGTGCTTATTTGTATTCCATTGAGCTTAGAAATAAAGTTAAACTGACTACAAACCAGCAGGAGTGGGTGGACAAATATAGTAATCCTAATCAACATAACCATGAATAAAAGGTATTTCTGTATTGGGGGAAAAAATATGATAAATTATCATCTTGAACTTTCCTTCATTCAAATCATCATTTAACATCTATCTTTACATAGATATAAAAATAATGCTAAAATATATGTTAAGAAGCTTTGTTTTTCTGAAAAGAATAGAGAACCCAGAAATAAACCCACACACTTATGGTCAATTAATGTGCAACAAAGGAAGCAAAAATATACAGTGAAGAAAAGACAGTCTCTTCTGTAAGTGGTTCTGGGAAAACTGAACAACTGCTTATAAAAGAATTGAATTAGAACATCTTCTCACACCATATACAAAATAAACTCAAAATGGATTAAAGAACTAAATGTAAGACCTGAAACCATAAAACTCCTTGTAGAGAACATAGGCAAGCTTATGTAAATCACAGCAATAATTTTTGTATCTGTCTCATAAGGCAAAAAAATACAAAAGCAAGAATAAACAAATGGAACCTAATTAAACTTAAAAACTTTTGCACAACAAAGGAAACCACTGACAGAATGAAAAGAGAATCTACTGAATGGTAAATATTTGCAAAGGGCATAACCAATAAGAGGTTAATATCAAAAAATATAAACAGCTCATACAACTCAATATCAAAAAAAGAAACAATGTAATTTAAAAAATGGGCAAAAGACCTGAATAAACATTTTTCCTAGGAAGAATACAGATGGCCAACAGGAACAAGAAAAGATACTCAACATCGATAATCATCAGAGAAATGCAAATGGAAACCCCAATGAGACATCACGTCACACCCATCAAAATGGCTATCATCAAAAAGTCTACAAGTAACAAATGTTGGCAAGGATGTGTAGAAAAGGAACCCTAATTCACTGTTGGTAGGAATGTAAATTGGTGCAGTCACTATGGAAAACTGAAAATGGAACTACCATTTGATCCAGTGATCCCACTCCTGGGTATACGTCCAAAGAAAATGAAAACACTAATTTGAAACTTGGTGTTTCATATGTACCCCAGCATTCACAGCAGCATTATCTATAATAGCTAAGATATGGAAGCAACCTAAGTGTCCATCAACAGATGAGTGGATGAAGAAGATATGAGGTGTGAATATGTGTGCATATATATATATATTACTTAGCCCCCCCAAAATGAGATTCTACATTTGCAACAATGTGGACGGAGGGTATTATGCTTAGTGAAATAAGTCAGACAGACAAATATTCTATGTTATCACTTACATGTGGAATATAAAAAATAAGACAAAGCAATGAATATAACAACAACAACCCTTCACAAAAACAAAAACAAAATAAACGTCACAGGTAGAAAGAACAAACTGGTGGTTTCCAGCAAGGGAGAGGGCAGAAGGNCAACATCGATAATCATCAGAGAAATGCAAATGGAAACCCCAATGAGACATCACGTCACACCCATCAAAATGGCTATCATCAAAAAGTCTACAAGTAACAAATGTTGGCAAGGATGTGTAGAAAAGGAACCCTAATTCACTGTTGGTAGGAATGTAAATTGGTGCAGTCACTATGGAAAACTGAAAATGGAACTACCATTTGATCCAGTGATCCCACTCCTGGGTATACGTCCAAAGAAAATGAAAACACTAATTTGAAACTTGGTGTTTCATATGTACCCCAGCATTCACAGCAGCATTATCTATAATAGCTAAGATATGGAAGCAACCTAAGTGTCCATCAACAGATGAGTGGATAAAGAAGATATGAGGTGTGAATATGTGTGCATATATATATATATTACTTAGCCCCCCCAAAATGAGATTCTACATTTGCAACAATGTGGACAGAGGGTATTATGCTTAGTGAAATAAGTCAGACAGACAAATATTCTATGTTATCACTTACATGTGGAATATAAAAAATAAGACAAAGCAATGAATATAACAACAACAACCCTTCACAAAAACAAAAACTAAATAAACGTCACAGGTAGAAAGAACAAACTGGTGGTTTCCAGCAAGGGAGAGGGCAGAAGGGAGGGGTAAGAAGCAGGTGGAGGATTAAGAGATGCAAACTACTATCGGTGACATAAATGAGCAAGGATGCACAGCACAAGGAAATATAGCCAATATTTTAAAATAACTTAAATGCAGTATCATCTATAAAGTACTGGGTTTTTTTTTTAATGACATTTTGGGCTGTAAGTAACTGAAAACTTCCCTACTGAAATGGCTTAAATAATGTGGCAATTTTTAACCAACAAATCAGGAAATTGGGAACTAGGGCATCTCTTTGCTTTGTTTTTCTTTAAAAGTTTTATTTTGAATTTATTTATTTTCGGCTGTGCTAGGTCTTCATTGCTGCATGGTCTTTCTCTAGTTGCAACAAGCAGGGGCTACTCTCTAGCTGTACTACAATAGCTTCTCATTGCAGTGGCTTCTCTCGTTGAGAAGCATGGGCTCTAGGCTCATGGGCTTCAGTAACTGCAGTATGTGGGTTCAGTGGTTCTTGTGACAGCTGTATGCCTTCAGCAAGGATTCTTGTTCGTGAGTTTCAATTTTCAGGCTATGTTTGGGACATTTCTGAGCCCCATGTAAATTTTACTACCAACATAGTTCCCTTTGTGAGAGTACACAGTAGAGAGAAATACTACTTTTCATTAAACTTACAATAAAGTTAATCTCAAATTTTATCAAAATTAATTTTTGAACCCCATAAACTACAGGAAATGGCAACCCACTCCAGTACTCTTGCCTGGAAAATCCCATGGATGGAGGAGCCTGGTGGGCTACAGTCCATGGGGTCAGGAAGAGTCGGACACGACTAAGCAACTTCACTTTTATTTTTTACTTTCATGCATTGCAGAAGGAAATGGGAACTCACTCAAGTGTTCTTGCCTGGAGAATCCCAGGGATGGGGGTGCCTGGTGGGCTGCCATCTATGGGGTCGCACAGAATCGGACACAACTGAAGCGACTTAGCAGCAGCAGCAGCAACGAATACATATGCAGTTCTGTGGAGCTAAAAGAATGGAACTGATTTTTCCTTTTTTCTTTTTTTTTTTTATGAAACTGATTTTTCTTATCCAGTAAGTAGAAGAGGTAGAAATGTTTATGTTGTTTTCATAATTTAATGCAAGATTTAAAAATAATTTTATTTTTATTTGCATACTTCTTTGTCTGAAAACTTTCTGATATAAGTCCAAATTTGCATCATTGTGATTTTNTAAAAAAAAAAAAAAAAAAAAAAAACCAGAGGGGACAACAAGAAGTATAGAGAGCCCACAAATAACATAACTCAGCTTCAAATCATCTAAAATTTCACAAAGGAAAGAGAATTTGTTGAAAGTATTTTTTTTTAAGCTGATAGATGTCAGGAGAATGGATACCAATGAGTAGTGCTAATAGATTCTTAGGGCTTTGAGTGCACACATATTTAAGACAACATCTTATTCTTACTTGGATTCATGTGACCAACCTGCTCTTTCCCAAAATATACTTTAAGCCAATAGCAACATTAATAACAAACTGATAAGTACTAATCATCTGCCAAATACTGTTCTTATTTTATGTGTTTTAAAATCACAAATGTGGAAATATGTGTATATTAGCCACATGTGGATATTTATTATGAAATTTAAATTAGCCAAAATTAAATGCAAATGTGTGTCTTTTGTTGTACTAGCCATGTTCCAAGTGCTCAATAGCCACATGTGGCTTGTGACAATTGTTTTGGTCAATGCAGAGTACATTTCCATCATCCCATGAAGTTCTCTCCAACAGCAGCTTAGAACAACTTTGAAATATATTCCTATAAATAGCACAGCAGTAATCTCTATAAATCTACTAAGCACTGAAAATATTTACCGGTATATGTATTTTAACTAGAAGCAGCCAAATTTTAGCATAATGATAAGTTTTAAATAAGACAGAGCATGTTTAGCTGTAAGCAAACTACCAAATATGTATGATAAAGTAGCATATTTTAACAGTGCTTTCTTGGCATATAACATATTATACTCATATCATCTTTGCCTATTTTTTCTGCATTTAGATGGCATTTTGAAAATAACATGTAAGAATTTGCTTTTCCCTTTTCATCTTCTTGACTGTCAGTCATTTTTCACATTTGTCACACCGAGAACTGAAGATTCATGAATCCTTTAAATAATAACTGCCTTGTATTTTTCATTTAAGGGCAGGTACTTTAGGTAAACCAACTACGATATTCATGGCAATGTCTTCTGCAACAAGCAGTCTTAAACTTTATTCTTAAAAATAAACACCAGGGAAAAATCCATAAAAGGACTTTGAGTTTGTTTTCCAAAAAGTCTTTTAAAAAATAAGATTTCAAGTATATATTTCACTGTGAACAATGAAAGCTTTGTGAGTCTTTTCTCTGGCTGCGGCAGGTTTTAGTTGTGGCTCGAGAGATCTTTTACATGCGGTATGGAGACTCTTGGTTGTATCATGTGGCTTCTATTTCTCTGACTAGGGATTGAACTTGGGCCCCCTGCATTGGGAGCCACTGGACTACCAGGGAAGTCTTGCTTTGTGAGTCTTAATGTTAGTCTGCCTTTTTTTTTTTTTTTTTGTATCAACCTTCAAAATGCTTGGAGTTTTATTGCTGATGTGTCTAGAAAACCAACACAAGGGTTCAGTCTCTAAAATAAGTAATCACTAAATTCAAGAACTTGCTCTTTAATTAGAAGTGAAAAAGCACCACTTTCTACAAGCACCCACTTTGTGAAATTTCAGTGAAACTGGTTACATGCCATATCTTGAATTAAAGAACTCTATAACTATGAATCAGTTAAGTATGCAAATAAATAAAAGCATAAATGAGTGATTATGAAACTTAAGGATCCACTCAAAAATTCACAGATACATGTCATTAAACATTCTGAGAGAGTAAAGAACACTTTCTTCTCTAGAATGTGGAAGCAATAATAGAGAGGTTTTTATTTTTCTAAATTTAAAAACACTTATTTCTATAGGCCTGGTTTTAGCCACTTTCAAGACAGCTTCCTTAGAGTTTTATAATATTTGCCTAAAGCTGTGTTACTAAGAAATCGGCTGAGGAAATTAGCATAATCTCTGCAGTCAATATATAATTTGGAGCCAATGAAAAAATGCCAGCATAAAAGATCAAGAATAGGAAACTTTGTTTCTCTCTCTAGCTTTTTTTTTTTTTCTTTTTCCCTAACTGTTTACTAGTGATCCCAGTGGGAAAATAAGACATGTTGTTGGTGGTCAGTTGCTAAAGTGTATCCTACTCTTTGCAACCCCATGGACTGCAGCACACCAGACTTTCCTGTCCTTCACTATCTCCTGGAGCTTGCTCAAACTCCTGTCTGTTGAGTCAGTGATGCTATCTAATCATCTCATCCACTGTCGGCCCTTCTCCTTTTGACTTCATCTTTCCCAGCATCAGAGTCTGTTTCAGTGAGTCAGCTCTTTGCATCAGGTAGTACTGGAGCTTCAGTTTCAGCATCAGTGATCCCAATGAGTAGTAATCAGAGTTGATTTCCTTTAAGAGTGACTGCTTTGATCTTGCAGTCCAAGGGACTCTCAAGAGTCTTCTCCAGCACCACAATTGGAAAGCATCAATTCTTCAGTGCTCAGCCTTCTTTATGGTTCATCTCTCACATCTGTACATGACTACTGAAGAAACTATAGCTTTGACTATACAGACATTTGTTGGCAAGTGATAGCTCTGCTTTTGAATATGCTGTCTAGGTTTGTTATAGCTTTCCTTCCAAGGAGCAAGCATCTTTTAATTTCATGGCTGCAGTCACTGTCCACAGTGATTGTGGAGCCCAAGAAAAGAAAATCTATCCCTATTTCCACTTTTCCCCCTTCTATTTGCCATGAAGTGATGGAACTGGATGCAATAATCTTAGTTTTTTGAATGTAGAGTTTTAAGTCAGCTTTTTCACTCTCCTCTTTAACCCTCATCAAGAACCTCTTAGTTCCTATTCACTTTCTGCCATTAGAGTGGTATTATCTGCATATTTGAGATTATTGGTATTTCTCCAGGCAATCTTGATTCCAGCTTGTGCTTCATCCAGCCCCACATTTCGTATGATGTACTCTGTATATAAGTTAAATAAGCAGGGTGACAATATACAGCTTTGTCATACTCCTTTCCCAATTTCAAAACAGTACGTTGTTCCATGTCCAGTTCTAACTGTCCAATTCTAACCTACATACAAGTTACTCAGGAGAGAGGTAAGGGGATCTGGTATTCTCATCTCTTTAAGAATTTTCCACAGTTTGCTGTGATCCACACAGTCAAAGGGTTTAGCATAGTCAAGGAGGCAGTAGATGTTTTTCTGAAATTCCCTTGCTTTCTCTAGGATCCAATGAATGTTGGCAATTTGATCTCTAGTTCCTCTGCCTTTTCCAAACCCAGCTTGTACATCTGGAAATTCTCGGTTCATACACTTCTGAAGTCTAGCTTGAAGAATTTTGAGCATTATGCTGCTAGCATGTGAAATGAGTGCAGTTGTGTGGCAGTCTGAACATTCTTTGGCATTGCCCTACTTCGGGTTTGGAATGAAAACTGACCTTTTCCAGTACTATGGCTACTGCTATGTTTTCCAAATTTGCTGGTATATTGAGTGCAGCATTTTCACAGCATCATCTTTTAGAATTTGAAATAGCTAAGCTGGAATTCCATCACCTCCACTAGCTTTGTTCACAGTAATGCTTTCTAAAGCCCACTTGACTTCACCTTCCAGTTTTGTTTTTTTTATAACTGTTTACTAGTGATCCTAAAGAGAAAATAAGACATGAAAAAGAAAAATATATATATACCTAAAAGTATTGGAAGAGGAAAAAAACTGTCATTATAAATAGTATAACAAGTTTGTTAGATACAAGAATAATATGTAAGGCTAACTGAATATATGTCTTGAACAAACAAATTTTTTAATGAAATTATTATGATAAATTTAAAATAGATATACTAGAATAATAAATCTTACCAACTCTCAGGCAGGCCAATTAATTTCTCCCTGATGGGAATCTGCCTATTAAGCAGGCATATGAAAATGTAAGATAGGTGGACTGAAGGCAATAGAAGCTGAGGCATCTTTTGGAAATGCCTATAAAAATGGTGCCCTTACTTCAATATTCAAAGCAATGCTGCTTCAAATCCTTCACATGTTCTGATTGTTCTTTTGTTCAGTTTTGAGAGCTCCCTAGTATCCTTCCAATATATCCCTTTATCTTGCTTAAGTTAGTCAGGCTGTTTCTATTGCAAACAACCAAAGAAAACCAACTGAAGCATAAATTGGAACTTGCCTTAGTCAGCTTGAGCAGCTATAACAAAAATGCCTTAGACTGAGTTTCTTAAACAAAAAAAAAGTTATTTCTTATTTATTTCTGGAGGCTGGAGGTCTAAGATCTATGTGCCAGCAAAGTAGGTTTCATTCTGAGGCCTCTTCTCTTGGACACTGGGCAGCTCCCTTTTCTGTGTGCTCTCGTAACTTCTTCCTTGTGTTAGGGAAGAGAAGAGTGAAAGTAACCTCTCCTTTTCAAGGCCCCATGCCTCATGACTTCATCTTAACCTAATTACTTTGCCAAAGTCTTATTTCCAAACACCATCACATTATAGTTAGTGCTTTGACATGTGAATTTTGGAGAATACAAACTTTCAGTCCATAACAGTGCTGTTGTTACATGGGATCTGCAAGGGTTTTTGGTTACATTTTTCATAGATCATAGGTGTGGGAAATACATTAAAAATTGGCTAAGAATATAATAGAATAAGAATGTAAAGTTCAGATCCTGATTTAGACAGTGAAGTGTGATTACAGACCAAGAATGGATTAGAAAATCTATCCTTTCTGCTTTCTAGTAATTCCTTCATTTTTGTTTACAGATGCATTCTGTATACTGTCCATTATTAGGGATTGAAAATATCAATAAAAGTTTTTAACAAATATCATTAAAGTCATATAAAATATTATTTTATAGATTTTCAGAAAGCATTCTGTACTATGAGAACAGACTGTAAGAGCAGCTTGGATAACTTTTAGAAACTTTAGTTTT
Organism: Redunca redunca; assembly: GCA_006410935.1. Taxonomy (NCBI): domain Eukaryota; kingdom Metazoa; phylum Chordata; class Mammalia; order Artiodactyla; family Bovidae; genus Redunca; species Redunca redunca. The sequence goes on along the minus strand of SJYQ01003922.1, from coordinate 3,096 downwards.
AGCAATTTTTAAAAATGAAACTCACAGACAGTTAATTAACACTGAATGAAGTTATTGAAATTCCTTAAAATAAAGAATCACAAAAAATATATATTTGCCAAATTTTGCATAGATTTAATCTAGAAGAACACAAGTCCTCTTTACCAAATTGTGTTTGTTCCCAGTGAACACAATTTCACTTAACTCTAACTTCCCTAATAAACACTTCATGGTGAAGATTTGGAAATACATTATTCCTTAGAAATCATTTTACATGCCTTACTTTTGTTTCAGATGTAAACACTTTAAGTACTAAATTGTATTAAATTTGGAAACACAATAAATAAAATAAATGTCTTAATATTATTTATGATTACAATTTTCAAGAATTAGAAGTTACTTAGTGCCAAATTGAAACAGACTTATGATAGAACTAGACATTATAATGGCATTAATATCAAGAATGATAATTTATATTAGTGTGCCACAAATTAGCATAATGATTTCCCAGCTGTAATAAGGAAGAAATGTATCCATTTAAGTGACGAGAATTCTGTTCAGGTAGGTAAGTAGCATACTCATGCTCACATATGATTTTATCCTATGTCTACACATCGTCACAAAGAGTCAGACACGACTGAGCAACTTCACTTTCACTTTTCACTTTCATGCATTGGAGAAAGAAATGGCAACCCACTCCAGTGTTCTTGCCTGGAGAATCCCAGGGACGGGGGAGCCTGGGGGGCTGCTGTCTATGGGGTCGCACAGAGTCGGACACAACTGAAGCAACTTAGCAGCAACACATAGAAGTTACATTGTATGGAGAGAAAGGGAAAGTCCTCATGTCAGACAACATGCAATTGAACACAAAACTTTGCAATGATGGAACGAAGAAACCTTTGATGCAAGTTAGGCTCTTAACAACAATGTAGAGATAGAGCTATACGGATGTAGATGGCTATAGCTATAGATATAGATACAGATGGGTGTATATAGATGTGTGTGTGTGTGTGTGTGTGTGTGTGTGTGTGTGTGTGTGTAGAGAAAGAGAGAGAAAAAGAGATAATGAGAGATCATATAATTCTGGTTCATGTTAAATCCTAAGATGGAGACCCTAATCCTTTCCTTTGCTAACCTCGCTAGTCTATCCAAATCTAAGACAGCTTTAGCCTGGCCATCATGCAGAGAGTTTCTCTCCCCCCACCCCCACCCAACTGAGCCAAGACAGGGGGTACTCCTAGCAGTCAAATTCTTAGTGACCTCCTCTCTGTCTGCACAGTTCTTGGGTTCAAACTCTGTCTGAACAGTTCTATTCCTCAAGAAAACCCACTGTGACAGACTAGAGGCAGATATTTCCCTTCCATGTGAAAAATAGAAGGAACTTATAGAGAAACTATAAATTTAAAACTGGTTGATTTACATTCTTAATAATGTGCCTATTAAAAAAATTATGGGTCTTTGTATTGGCTATAAGACTACAAAAATCCCCCTATTTTTAAAATAAATTTCTACGTTTTTCTACAAAATGAATCTCCTGGCAAATTTTTATTAGAAAAAGACCTTGGAATTTCACTTTTTGAAGGTCATTTGATGAAGTAGATCATAACAAGAGATATTATAAGGTTAAATATAATAAAATATTTAACATTTTTCAATTAAAATTATGTTAGCAGGAGAAAATGGTACAAAGTATCTGGTGCCTTAAAATACAAAGACAAGAAAATTATGCCTGTGCCAAGTAGGATTTTCATGACCTAGAGATTTCTGAAAATGAATTTCAAGATTCTCAAGAGCACTAGACATTTTGCTCTTCATGGGTACCTATTTGGCAGATACCCATTTGCAGTTCCCTGAAGCATTTGCATTTCTTCACACTTAAGGTGCTTGCCAGATATAAATATGAAAACAGATAATTTCTAATTCAAAAGAGTGCCAGTTCCATGCTTGGTATTATACATCCCAATGGCTGATCATTTAGTATTGTCACAGCAATTAAAACCAATTCTTTGAAACTGAATTACTCATTTGATGTGCTTTACATTAACCGCAGCACCACCTACCATACTGAAAATGCAGGTCCAAAAGAGAGAGGATGTCTTTCCCAGGAAAGCCTGCCTCAGAATGATTATTTCTATCTGATGTTACAGAAAAAGCTTCCACAATAAGCACATATCAATTCCACACAATTCAGCTCGTCCTTCTATGACTGATGCATAATAGATACTATTGTAGCTGTTCCAAACACTCTTGTTCCTCTTCGTCACTCTCTATCATACCATGACTAGAAAGACAATGAGCATGTTGCTGCTTCTGAAAAGCTTTCATCTACTGCAGCATCTAGAGGCAGAACTGAAAAGAAAGAAAGGGGGATGGGAGGAGATGTCAGAAAACCAGCCCAGTGGCTGCTCATTCGCATGCAGCGCATAAACCATTACCAAGCCAAAGATTAGAATGAACGTAGTTCAATTAATGCAAGAAAATGGCCAGTGCTTGATGTGTTTCTATCAATCATACTACAGCATGAATGTAATTTGGAAGTTGAAAAAATAAGGCTTATATTAGGATTAAAAACTCAACTGTTTTTGGTTTTGTTTTGTTCGAATGGCATATGTGTTATGCCAATTAAAAATACAAATATTCTATTTTACCAGTGGTTTTGGATCCAAAATATCAGAGTAAATGAAAACAAAGTAAAACATATTAGGAACAAATAAACAGTGTTATTTCTTACCATTAAAAGTTCCAAATTTAAAATTCCTCTTTATTACCTTGGGCTCTTAACTCTGTCTGGTTTATTTTGAAACATGATACTCTGGAAGGTGATTTTATAATGCAAGTTTATTATCTTTCTTACCATCGTTAAGGAATAGAAAATGAAAGATTTCATCTTATTGCTTGTTGCTTAGAATAAATTACTTTTAAACTTTTACTACTATGTTTCATGGTGCTGAGAGCATATATAGAACAAAATATTGTCCACCTTGTCCTTGTCTTTACTAGATTAATCCCAGTTATTTTATACTTGAATTTGTAGAGAGAAAACAGATGAAGTTTACTGACCTTAGGATTAAACGTTTATATTAAAAATATTCTTTAAATTTAGAACAAATGTTTTAT
>SJYQ01003920.1:15060-27405 GCA_006410935.1 Redunca redunca | reverse complement strand
TATTTTGACCAGGGCGAGGCCTAAGGAAGTCCTTGTAGAAAGTGGTTGAAAACCATACGTTATCATCTGGAGCTCAGTGGCTGTCTTCAGCTGGGTATGTGGACACAGGGTATTGGCCTCAGGGACTGCCCAGGTCCCTAGTTAGGTCCGATAGGGAAGACAATCAAGAAAAACAACTGTCAAAACATAGTGGAGGGACTTCCCTGGTGGTCTAGTGGTTAAGACTCCATGCTCCCAGTGCAGGGGACTTGGGTTTGATCTCTGGTCAGGGAACTAAGATACCACATGCCACACAGCATGAAAGTGAAGTGGCTCAGTCATGTCCGACCCTTTGCTTCCTAATGGGCTGTAGTCTACCGGGTTCCTCCGTCCAGGGGATTTTCCAGACAAGAGTTCTGGAGTGGGTTGCCATTTCCTTCTTTAGGGGGTCTTCCCAACCCAAGGATCGAACCCAGGTCTCCCGCATTCCGGGCAGATGCTTTACCGTCTGAGCCACCAAGGAAGCCATACCACACAGCATCTCCCCCCAACAAAAACATACAAAAACAGGATGCCCAGAGAAATATAAACATTGGATATTTAAAGATATTAAAGAATAATTGTTAACTTTTTTACTTGTGATGATGGTGAAGTGAAGTGAAGTCGCTCAGTCGTGTCCGACTCTTTGCGACCTCATGGACTGTAGCCTATCAGGCTCCTCTGTCCATCGGATTTTCCAGGCAAAAGTGCTGGAGTGGATTGCCATTTCCTTCTCCAGGGGATCTTCCCGACCCAGGAATCGAACCCAGGTCTCCCGCATTGCAGGCAGACGCTTTACCGTCTGAGCCACCAGGGAAGCTGTGATGATGGTACTGTACTCATTATTTTTTAAAGCATTGTTCTCTTTTAAAGAAAAATAATGTATTTAATGATAAAATGACATGAAATATGAGGTTTGCGTCAAAATAATCTGAGGTGGGGGAATAGCAGGAGGTGATATAGATGAAACAAAATTGTTAGTGGAGTTGGTAATTGTTGAAGGTGGGTGATGAGTACATGGGCTTAATTATCCTGATACTGCTACTTTTGTATATATTTCATATTTTCCATAATAAACATTTGTTGATGCCCTTTCCCACCCCATCCTCCTCCTGCCCTCAGCTCAGTTTCACCCAGCCACCTTCCTGCCACTGAATTGGCCCAAAGCATGATCTATGGGTTTCTTGCTACAGCTCTATGTCTCCATTTATATCTATGTGTATCTATGACTTGTGCATTAGTATTTAAAGTTAATATTCCATTGGCTTATCAAATTTTATAAGTTTTACAAATAATCGTTCTTTGGCTTGATCTTTCAAATTTTGTTACAATTAAGTTCCTGCCTTTCTATCATTTTCTATTTTCATAGTGTTTGGTGATCCTTACATTTGTCTTCCTGATGAACAGCGTTGCCTACACCTAGTAGTCTACAAAGGCTCCTTGGGAGCCCTTTCCATCTGCCGAATACCAACACTGCATGAGTGATTTTTCAGGTCTGGAATTGGCCTGATGTTCCCAAGACAAGGCTTTTTGGCAGAAAGACTTTCAGAAATGTGTGACATGTCCCGGATGGAGGATTTGGGAGACCTGGGGAGATACAGAACCTGCTTTGTGAGGCTGGGGATGGACCCCAGGCATCGGGACCCTGGCTTCAAGGAGGAGGAAGGGGAGAGTATGAATGCGCTGTGCCAGATATCAATTATGGGGACAAAGAGGGGTGCTTGAACCCTGGTGCCTCCTCTTTTTCCTCCAGCAATTTAGTCTTCAGCCCAGGCATGCTGTTCCTGCATTATCCTGCAGGGAGCAGCAGAGCACCCACTGGCACTCCCAATCCAGCTTTATGGAGATCCCCAGATCCCCAACTGGAACACTTCCCCTGATCCCGCCCCTGAAGTATAGTTGACATAATGTGTTAGTTTCTGGAGTACAGCAAAGTGGGTCAGTTATACCTACATATCTTCTTTTTCATATTCTTTTCCATTATGGTTCATTACAGGATATTGACTATAATTCCCTATGCTATACAATACAACGGGACCGTGTTGTTTATCCATTCTATATATAATGGTTTGTATCTACTAGTCCCGAACTCACAATCTAACCCCTCCTGCCCCCCACTCAGCAACCACAAGTCTGCCGTCTGTGTCTGGGAGTCTGCTCCTATTCTGCAGATGCGTTCATTTGTGTCAAATTTTAGATTCCACATTTAAGTGATGATTATATGGTATTGTTTTTTCTCTTTCTGACTTTCTTCATTTAGTGTGATAATCTCCAGGTCTATCCATGTAGCTGCAAATGGCATTATTTTGTTCTTTTTTACAACTGAGTAATATTCCATTGTGTATGTATGCTACATCTTTATCTCATTTTTCAGTGGACATTTAGGTTGTTTCCATGTCTTAGTTATTAGCAATAGTACAGCCATTGATGTAGGGGTGCACATGCACCCCTTTTTGAATTATAGTTTTTTCTGGATATATGCCCAGGAATGGGATTGCTGGATCATATAGCAACTGTATTTTTAGTGTTTTGAGGAACTTCCATACTGTTACCCAACATGGTTGAATCAATTTACATTCCCACCAACAGTGTAGGAAGATTCCCTTTTCTCCACCACCCGCTCCGGCATTTGCTATTTGTAGACTTTTTAATGATGACCATTCCGATCAATGTGAGGTGGTTCAGTTCAGTTCAGTCGCTCAGTCATGTCTGACTCTTTGCGACCCCATGGATTGCAGCACACCAGGCCTCCCTGTCCATCACCAACTCCCGGAGTTTACTCAAACTCACATCCATCGAGTCAGTGATGCCATCCAGCCATCTCATCCTCTCTTGTCCCCTTTTCCTCCTGCCCCCAATCCCTCCCAGCATCAGGGTCTTTTCCAATGAGTCAACTCTTCGCATGAGGTGGCCAAAGTACTGGAGTTTCAGCTTTAGCATCAGTCCTTCCGATGAACACCCAGGGCTGATCTCCTTCAGAATGGACTGGTTGGATCTCCTTGCAGTCCAATGGACTCTCAAGAGTCTTCTCCAACACCACAGTTCAAAAGCATCAATTCTTTGGCACTCAGCTTTCTTCACAGTCCAACTCTCACATCTATACATGACCACTGGAAAAGCCATGGCTTTGACCAGATGGACCTTTGTTGGCAAAGTAATGTGTCTGATCTTGAATATATATCTAGGTTNCCTTCCAAGGAGTAAGCGTCTTTTAATTTCATGGCTGCAGTCACCATCTGCAGTGATTTTGGAGCCCCTCAAAATAAAGTCTGACACTGTTTCCACTGTTTCCCCATCTATTTGCCATGAAGTGATGGGATCAGATGCCATGATCTTCATTTTCTGAATTTTGAGCTTTAAGCCCAACCTTTTCACTCTCCTCTTTCACTTTCATGAAGAGGCTTTTTAGTTCCTCTTCACTTTCTGCCATAAGGGTGGTGTCATCTGCATATCTGAGGTTATTGATTTTTCTCCCGGCAATTTTGATTCCAGCTTGTGCTTCTTCTAGCCCAGCGTTTCTCATGATGTACTCTGCATATAAGTTAAATAAGCAGGGTGACAGTATACAGCCTTGACGTACTCCTTTTCCTGTTTGGAACCAGTCTGTTGTTCCATGTCCAGTTCTAACTGTTGCCTCCTGACCTTCATATAGGTTTCTCAAGAGGCAGGTCAGGTGGTCTGGTATTCCCATCTCTTTCAGAATTTTCCACAGTTTATTGTGGTACCTCACTATAATTTTGATTTGCATTTCTCATATAATTAGCAGTGTTGAGCATCTTTTCATGTATGTGTTGGACATCTGTATGTCTTTGGAGAGACGTATATTTAGATATTCCAGGCTGGAGTCTCTTGAGCCCTCACCTGAGGGGTGTCCCAATGTGATCAGGCGCCCCTAGGTGGGAGAGTTGTGTTTGTTGCACAAAAACCAGTGCTTGCCATTCTCCCATTCATTTGCAAATTGTTTGGGTGCATGCTTCATGACCAGCACTGTGCCAAGGCGTCTAGACTTCAAGGCTAGGTCAGACACTGTGATGACCTGAAGCTCCTGATTCTGGGGTCACCCAAAATTCATGGAATTTCCTATTGCCATGAAAGTGTAGGCTGAGGTCAAGCCAGGGAGAGCAGGGCATGGTGCAGGGCCAGCTCTTGGATAGAACACCCCTTCCCCTGACTGTAAGAGGGCTCAGGCCCAGAGACACTCCTTCCCCCTCAGACCTTGCTCTAACTCCCTCTTCCTCTTCCCACACAGGCCTCCCCTTCCGTGCAAATGGTGGGGCCTTAATTGGAGGCCTGCAGAACAGCTGAGCTGTGGCTGGAGTGCTCAGATGAAACTTCTGAAAAGGCCCAGGGAAGACAAATAGGACCAGCCAATCTGACTCATAGCATGTGACTTGCAATTTGGACGCATGGGCCCCTCCAAGGTGCAAAGGGCATTCTCAACTCCAGTTTCAGCCCCTTCTGAAGACATCTGCAAACCCCAATGTCCAAATCTTCAGACACCCAGAGAGGTAACCAGTCCCTTCTCCTCCTTTCCAGGTCCTACTTTTCTGGGTGAAATCTTCAGTCTCTGGAGATGTTGCAGGACCCTACCTTCTGCCTCAGATTATCCCTGCCCTCAGTATGTCCAAAGCAGTACACCAGCCCCCATACTCCCAAGAAATCCACCAAAATGGTGGAAAGCTTGTTCCGTTCCAGGTGATAAGAGGACCCCTGAGTACAGTCAAGTTTCTGGGGAGTGAAACTGAGTCCCCAGCAACCCTCCGCAGTAGCATGGCACTGTTGGACTAGGGAGGGGGCACTTGGGATGTCTTCTGAATTGTTTCTATTTCACCCCTGTAGAATGGAGCAACCTGACTCTGTGAGGATGTTTAGTGGCTCAGCTGCAGTCCTAGGAGCAAAGGTGATTGCACAACAGGAACCACTGGACTATCTGGAAATGATTCTCAACCTAGCAACTGCTCTTTCTGCTAAAGACCCAGGGATCCGCCTACCTGCTCACCTCTGCCACTCATGTTCTAGGCAGGTAAGAACAGAGGCTGCAGGAAATCTGGACATAGGCAAAAAGATGTACCCTAGGGTAGTGGCCACAGAGGTATGACAGTACCTGGCTTGACAGGTTCAAAGTGAGCCTAAGATCAGCTCAAGAAAGCAGAGAGAGCTGCAGCTGCTCCCAGAGTTCTGTGGACTCACTCTTTTCTGCAGTTACCCCTCCTCATCCCCTCTGCCTCCAGCTATAAAGAAGGTCTAGGAGGTATAGGTATGGGAGCTGGGAGGGGATTGAGTCCTGTTGGGGAGCAGTCATCTGGGGGTGTTGGATGGAAAGGATAACCTTCCAGCTGAAACTAGACCCCCTGGGGCACATCTCACCCAGGCAGCAAGCCCTTGCCTGGTATGGGGGGAAGAGCTCATAGGGTGCCCCCGCGAGCAGCCCCACTGGTCACCACTTCCCAATTTTGCCTCTGTAGGCCCTGCATTAACTGTCTCCACAAAGCCCTCGGTAGGGGTCCTCCTCCTAGCTCTGGCCAAAGGCAGACATTGTGTCAGAACCTGTCATAGAGGCAAGTTTTCCTCCTGGCCTCATCCATTTACCTGCTAAGGTTTACCTAATGTCCCATAGCAAGACTCCCATTCCATGTTCTCTCAGGGGAACATGGAACTTCCCAGGTGGCACTAGTGGTAAAGAACCTGTCTGCCAGTGCAGGAGACAGAGGAAACACAGATTTGATCCCTGGCCTGGGAAAATCCCCTGGAGAAGGGCATGGCAACCCACTCCAGTATTCTTGCCTGGAGAATTCCATGGACAGAGGAGCCTGGTGGGCTATAGTCCGTGAGGTCACAAAGAATGGGACACAACTGAATCGACTTAGCCTGCACGGAGAACATGGAACTAAACATTATCATCCCCATTTTATAGATCAGAAAGCTTTAAGTGACTTAGCTTTGATTACTCAGCTAACGAAGGGCTAGCCTGCTTTTCCTTCTTTCTCTCATGGCCCAGGGTATGTTTTAGAGCTAGAGAAGAGGCCTGGTTATTCTGTGTGTGTGCTTGTGCCAGGGCAGGCTCAACCCTAAGGTGTCTCTCCATACACACCTGCTTGTGGGAACTTGCACTCACCTACAGAACTGCCAGAAGTGCAAAGATGAAAGCAAGCCAGCCACTCCAGTGGGCTAGGTTGGCTGCCAGAGCTGTGCTGAGTGTCCTTTACTCTCAATCACATTTCTAAGTAACTCATGAATCAAAGGAGAAATCACAAAAGAAACTAGAAATGTTTCAAATTGAATGATAATGAAAAACAGTGTATCAAAACTTATGGGAATGGACTCCCCTGGCAATCCAGTGGCTAAGACTCCCTGCTCCGGAAGCAGGAGGCCTAGGTTTGATCCCTGGTCAAAGAACTAGATCCCACGTGCCGCAACTAAAGATCAAAGATCCTGCATGCCACAACTAAGACCTGGCACAGCCAAATAGAAAATATTAAAAATTTCTTTAAAAACTTATGGGAAGCATCTAAAGCAATGCATATTTAAGTAGATTTACTAGAAAAGAAGACTGGTTGAAAATTAATTACATAAGCTTCTTCAAGTGGGGGAAAGATATTCTCAATAAACAGTGTGGGAGCAAGTAACTGTTTTACCTGTACCTTTATCTGCCTTCACAAAAATTAATTTGAGATAGATCATCAATATAATTGTGAAGGTAAAACAAATAAAGATTCTAGAAAAAAATAGAATACCTTCATAACCTTGGAGTAGCCAAAGATTTCTTAAACAGGACAAAGTACTAACCATCAAAAGCTAATAAATTTGACTTCATAAAAACTAAGAACTTCTAGCCATTAATTAAAGATAATTAAAGTAAAATGATAAGCCACAAACTGGGAAAAGATCATTGCAATGAATGCATAGACTCAAAATATGACTCAAAGAATTCCATAGTCATTAAAGAAAAAGGACTTAAACAGACCCTTCACAATAGAGGATTTCCAAATGGCCGACAAGCATATGGAAAGGTGCTCAACATCACTAGAGAAATGTAATTCATAGAGAAATCTGAATTAAAACCACAGTGAGATACTGCTATATACTGACTCAGTTCAGTTCAGTTCAGTCGCTCAGTCATGTCCGACTCTTTGTGACCTCATGAATCACAGCACGCCAGGCCTCCCTGTCCATCACTAACTCCCGGAGTTTACTCAAACTCATGTCCATAGAATTGGTGATGCCATCCAGCCATCTCATCCTCTGTCGTCCCCTTCTCCTCCTGCCCCTAATCCCTCCCAGCATCAGAGTCTTTTCCAATGAGTCAACTCTTCTCATGAAGTGGCCAAAGTATTGGAGTTTCAGCTTTAGCATCAGTCCTTCCAATGAACACCCAGGACTGGTCTCCTTTAGAATGGACTGGTTGGATCTCCTTGCAGTCCAACGGACTCTCAAGAGTCTTCTCTAACACCACAGTTCCAAAGCATCAGTTCTTCGGCACTCAGCTTTCTTCACAGTCAAACTCTCACATCCATACATAACTACTGGAAAAACCATAGCCTTGACTAGACAGACCTTTGTTGGCAAAGTAATGTCTCTGCTTTTTAATATGCTGCCTAGGTTGGTCATAACTTTCCTTCCAAGGAGTAAGCGTCTTTTAATTTCATGGCTACAATCACCATCTGCAGTGATTTTGGAGCCCCCCAAAATAAAGTCTGACACTGTTTCCACTGTTTCCCCATCTATTTGCCATGAAGTGATGGGACCAGATGCCATGATCTTCGTTTTCTGAATGTTGAGCTCTAAGCCAACCTTTTCACTCTCCTCTTTCACTTTCATGAAGAGACTCTTTAGTTCCTCTTCAGTTTCTGCCATAAGGGTGGTGTCATCTGCATATCTGAGGTTATTGATTTTTCTCCCGGCAATCTTGATTCCAGCTTGTGCTTCTTCCAGATTGGCTAAAATTTAAAAGATTGACAGTACCAAGCATTGGTAAGGATATGAAATAACTAGAACTGGTAAGAGGTAAATAAGAAAACTGTCATATAGCACAGAGAATGTAGCCAATATTTTATAATAACTTTAAATGGGGTCTAATATATAAAAATATTGAATCACTACGTTGTACACCTGAAATGAATATAACATTGTAAATCAACTATACTTTAATTTTTTAAAATCTATTATAAGCTAGTCCCTACCTGTGGGAATATAAACTTCCTGAGACAAGTACTGAATTCTTGACAAATCTGTTATTACAGGTTACAAGTTGAGTTTTCTGATCATGGAGGTAGCCACTAGGAAGGCTTAGCAGGCCTTGCATGGGTACTAATTCTCCTAGCCAGTATTGCTGGTCAATGTTAAATACTACTATGTACATGTATATGTGTACAGGATACCATTAGAATTCACTGTATGTGCAGCCTTTTAGTTAATACAGTTTGGTTAGTGGTCATCTTAATAACTTAATTCAAAAGGAATCAACATAATCACTGTTCTTTGTGTATGTGAATGCACTCAGTGGTGTCCAACTCTTTGTGACCCCATGGACTATAGCCCACCAGGCCGCTCTGTCCTTGGAACTTTCCAGGTAAGAATACTGGAGCGGGTTGCCATGCTCTCCTCCAGGGGATCTTCCCAAACCAGAAATCAAACCTGCCTCTCTTGTGTCTCCTGCATTTGCAGGCAGATTCTTTACCACTGAACCACCTGGGAAGCCCCAGTATCACTGTTGGGCAACCGTAACTCCCAACACCAAACTTTCTCAACTGTTCTATTTAAAAATCTCAGAGGGAGAGGATACTGAACATGCTTTTATTTAATCAGGATTGATGAAATTATACCTTTTAATTAAGCTAAATTGGTAGTTTAAAATTCTGTATTAAATTTGTTAACCATAAACTATATTGTGAAATAGAGTCATATTTTGTTTCATATTTAATGGCATTTGTTTGACATATAGGATTTAATATTTGTAAGGTCTCAAATGAATTACTTTTCTGCCTGCACCCTTTAGAAAAAATTGTGAAAGCCACAATATCAGTAATCTCTTCTCCATAAGGTTCACTTCAGTTCAGTTCAGTCTCTCATTCGTGTCCGACTCTTTGTGACCCCATGGACTACAGCAAGCCAGGCTTCCCTGTCCATCACCAACTCCTGGAGTTGACTCAAACTCATGTGCATCGAGTTGGTGATGCCATCCAACCATCTCATTCTCTGTTGTCCCCTTCTCCTCCTGCCTTCAGTCTTGCCCACCATCAGGATCTTTTCCAAGGAGTCAGTTCTTCACATCAGGTGACCAAAGTATTGGGCCTTCAGCTTCTGCATCAGTCCTTCCAATGAATATTCAGGACTGATTTCCTTTAGAATGGACTGGATGGATCTCCTTGCAGTCCAAGGGACTCTCAAGAGTCTTCTCCAACACCACAGTTCAAAAGCATCAGTTCTTCGGCACTCAGCTTTCTTCACAGTCAAACTCTCACATCCATACATAACTACTGGAAAAACCATAGCTTTGACTAGATGGACCTTTGTTGGCAAAGTAGTATCTCTGCTTTTTAATATGCTATCTAGATTGGTCATAGCTTTTCTTCCAAGGAGCAAGTGTCTTTTAATTTCATGGCTGCAGTCACCATCTGCAGTGATTTTGGAGCCCAAAAAAGTAGTCTCACTGTTTCCATTATTTCCCCATCTATTTGCCATGAAATTATGGGACCAGATGCCATGATTTTAGTTTTTTGAATGTTGAGTTTTAAGCCACCTTTTTCACTCTCCTCTTTGACTTTCATTAAGAGGCTCTTTAGTTCTTCTTTGCTTTCTGCTGTAAGGGTGGTATCATCTGCGTATCTGAGGTTACTGATATTTCTCCTGGCAATATTGATTCCAGCTTGTGGTTCATCCAGCCTGGCATTTCTCATGATGTACTCTGCATATAAGTTAAATAAGCAGGGTGACAGTATACAGCCTTGATGTACTTGTTTCCTGATTTGGAACCAGTCTGTTCCATGTCCAGTTCCAAATTGGAACCATGTTTGGTTGCTTCTTGACCTGCATACAGATTTCTCGGGAGGCAGGTCAGGTGGTCTGGTATTCCCATCTCTTGAAGAATTTTCCAGTTTGTTGTGATCCAAACCGTCAAAGGCTTTGGTGTAGTCAATAAAGCAGAAAATAGATGTTTTTCTGGAACTCTCTTGGTTTCTCAAGATCCAACAGATGTTGGCAATTTGATCTCTGGTTCCTCTGCCTTTTCTAAATCCAGCTTGAACATCTGGAAGTTCACAGTTCACGTAGTGTTAAAGCCTGGCTTGGAGAATTTTGAGTATTACTTTGCAAGCATGTGAGATAAGTGCAATTGTGCAGTAGTTTGAGCATTCTTTGGCATTGCCTTTCTTTGGGATGGGAATGAAAACTGACCTTTTCCAATCCTGTGGCCACTGCTGAATTTTCCAAATTTGCTGGCATATTGGGTGCAGCACTTTCACAGCATCATCTTTTAGGATTTGAAATAGCTCAACTGAAATTCCATCACCTCCACTAGCTTTGTTTGTAGTGATGCTTCCTAAGGCTCACTTGACTTCACATTCCAGGATGTGGCTCTATGTGAGTGATCACACCATCTTGGTTATCTGGGTCATGAAGAACTTTTTTGTTTGGTTCTTCTGTGTATTCTTGCCACCTCGTCTTAATATATTCTGCCTCTGTTTGGTCCATACCATTTCTGTCCTTACCTCCATAAGATTATCTTCACTTAATGCTGGGCAGAGAACATGAAAAAAGAAAACTGTGGTGTTTACTACAGCTGACCTTCCACCTAGCAAGTTTACTGTTTGATACAAGCTCAAGAGAAATGAGTGTAATGTTCACTAGAAGATATGTATATACAGTGTTCTTAGCAACTTTATTCAGCATAGATTAAAAACAAAGAACAATCCAAATATCCATCAACAGGAAAATGGATAAATAATGGTCTATTCATACATCTGAAAACTACACAGCAATAAAAGTGAATGAACTGCTGTACACAACACGGAGGAATCTCACATACATAAGGTTGAATGAAAGGTGTCAGCCACAGAAGAGTGAGTATGGTATGATTCTACTTACAGTCATTCAAAGCCATAAACTATAATAAATGGTGATACAGCTCCATAGTAGTTAACTTGGGGCATTATGGACAGAGTGAGGGAAACTAGGCAGACTTCTGCAGTGCTGGAAATGTTTTCTCTCTGGGTGGTAGTCACACGGGTTTCCTTCTTACTGTGGGTTCTTCCCACACCTTGGACTTGCGCATGATTCTTACTGATACTTGAACCTCTCTCGTTGCACTTCTCCTCGAAGCAGCTTGTGTTGTTTGAAAAATTCTTCACACCTTAGACCAGAAATCGCCCCATGGAGGTGGTGGCAGTGGGTGCCAGGAGAAAAAGGGTACCTAGTGTGTGGGTCAGTGCTGAAAACTGTTTCCCCAGCTTGTTGTCCTTATGTGTGTCTGTCATCTCTTGTGACATTTGTTTTCTTCCCTGTCCCTGGGGAAATCTTCAAGTTGTAGACTTGTAGGATTTGCAGATTTTACAGTGTGGTTCTACTTCTAGTTTTGTCTGTAGCTTATTTCTCCTGGGGAAAAGATAATAATTTCCTAAAATCCATATGAATGTGAAGAAAAGCAGTATTTTCCTGGTTGTCACTGATTTTTTTTTATAGTGTAAAAAAAATGATATCAATGAGATGACAGCAGTTGTAATGAACAGAAAGCTTGGTTCAAACTGTCTTAAGTTATAAATATAATGTATTAGCTTATGTAATTGAACACTCCAGAAATGGAGCTGGTTTCAGTTGAATGTTGACACAGTGCCTTTTGATTATTTTTTTAATGCGTCATTTTATTTATTTATTTGGCTTCACGAGGTCTTAGTTCTTTTTTTTTTCTTTTCTTTTCTTTTTTTTTGATTCTTTTCTTTTCTTTTCTTATTTATTTATTTATTTTTACATGTTTCAATGCCATTCTCCCATCTCATCCCACCCTCTCCCTCTCTCTCTCCCCCAGAGTCCAAAAGTTCACTCTATAGATCTGAGTCTCTTTTGTTTTCTCGCATACAGGGTCATCATCCCCATCTTTCTAAATTCCATATATATGCGTTAGTATACTGTATTGGTGTTTTTCTTTCTGGCTTGCTTCATTCTGTATAATCGGCTCCAGTTCCATCCATCTCCTTAGAACTGATTCAAATGTATTCTTTTTAATGGCTGAGTAATACTCCATTGTGTATATGTACCACAGCTTTCTTATCCATTCATCTGCTGATGGACATCTAGGTTGTTTCCATGTTCTGGCTATTATAAACAGTGCTGCGA
>SJYQ01003920.1:0-14479 GCA_006410935.1 Redunca redunca | reverse complement strand
TTTCGTTGCAATGGTGAATGGAATTGTTTCCTTAATTTCTTTTTCTACTTTCTCATTATTAGTGTAAAGGAATGCAAGGGATTTCTGTGTGTTGATTTTATATCCTGCAACTTGACTATATTCGTTGATTAGCTCTAGTAATTTCCTGGTGGAGTCTTTAGGGTTTTCTATGTAGAGGATCATGTCATCTGCAAACAGTGAGAGTTTTACTTCTTCTTTTCCAATGTGGATTCCTTTTATTTCTTTTTCTGCTCTGATTGCTGTGGCCAGAACTTCCAGAACTATGTTGAATAGTAGCAGTGAGAGTGGGCACCCTTGTCTTGTTCCTGACTTTAGGAACATTTTATTTATTTATTTGGCTTCACGAGGTCTTAGTTCTGGCATGCAGAATCTTCAGTCTTCATTGCAGCATGTGGGATCTTATTTGCAGTATGTGAACTCTGCATCCTGAAAGGAAGAAGGTAAAGAGTAACCTCAGTACAGCTTTTGCACAGTTGTTTATCACAGGAATGCTAATGGGCCCTGGAGTTTCCAGCTTTACAACCCCCGGCCTCCTCTGAGCCATACCCTCAGCTTCCTGCCTCCAGCCTTGAGGGGCTCAGCTCATGCCTGCCCTTCAGTTTTCTTCTTCCTGGGAACTAAGGCCTCTCAGTGACCTCAGCTGGGGCCTGCTCCCTGCGGTCAGCAAGGGGAACTGCTGGCTCTTGGGGCCTTCCCCTTGTCCAGGGGAGATGGGAAGAGGGCCTGAGGATTCTCTATTGAGTGAGAGTCAGCCTCCCCAGGCCATTACTGCTCTTCAGAAAGGTTAAGCCAACTCGGGTGGCTGCCTGGACACCATGCTTGGGTAGGTGGGGTGTGGAGGGCAGCACCTTCTATCTTGTAAGCTACATCATCATCCAATTTCAGTATCATAAATAGCACAGCAACCTCATCTTATGAGCCCCCTGATGTGATGCAGTAATCGTCACACTAGTATTCTTACCAGCATGGTGTACCACGAATCTGATCTTGAGGAAGCAATCAGTTAAATCCAGAACACTATATCCAGTGCCAAAACTGGCGTCGACTCTTACAAAAAGTAATCAGACAAAATGGCCAAGTGTAGGGCAGAGAATACTCTTCTATATTAAAAGAGACTGAAGAGACCACCACCAAATATGTAAACCTTGCCTCCTGAACTGAAAGAAAAATGCTGCACGGGACATTCTTGAGACCAGTGACTGAATGGCTGTTGATTTCTTTGAATGTAATGGTGGTGGTCTGATGGTGTAAAGGGGCTCTCTCAGCCTCAACATTTTGGGGCCAAATAATTCTCTCTTCTGGGAGTTTAGCAGCATTTCTGGTCCCTGCCCACTAGGTGTCAGGAGCACCAAATCCGTTCAGGTGCAACAGGCTGAAAAGTCAGAGATGTTTTAGGATTAGCTAGGAATAAAATTTCCCCAGGTGGTGCAGTGGTAAACAATCTGGCTGCCAGTGCAGAAGACTTGGGTTCAATCCCTGAGTCAGGAAGATTTCAGAGGAGGAAATGGCAACCTACTCCAGTGTTCTTGCCGGGGAAACTCCATGGACAGAGGAACCTGGCAGGCCTACATTTCATGGGGTCACAAAGATCAGACACAACTGAGCACACAGGAATGAAGGTTTCCTCTCGTCATGAGAAATACTTTAAAATGGTTAAATGGTGAATTTTAAGTTACATGAATTTTTTTCTTAGTTAAAAAAAATGTAAATCAAAAAATGTCTCTGGTCCAGTGGTTAAGACTCTATGCTTCCAGTGCAGGGGGCACAGGTTCAGTTCCTGGTTGGGGGGCTAAGATCCCGCATCCCACATGCCGCATGGTACAGCCAATGGCCAAAAAAAGGTCTCCGTTTGACTTTGTCAGCTATCCCCTGGGGGACAGAATCACCCCTGGCTGAAACCACTGGTGCAAAGAGTACACTGCTGGAGGGGGCGGGGGTGGGGCAGGAGGGAATGCAGGCCAAAGGACTGGGCAGGGAAATACCTTATTTGTAACTAACTTTTAAATTGCAAATGCAGTAAAATGTTAACCATTGGCAACACTAGGTGACAGGTGTATGTGTTGTTCATTTGACTATTCTGTCAACTTTCTATAGACTGATTAAAAAAAAAAAAGAAAAGAATTCAACTTGGAATTTTTTGTTTACAACATCCCAAGGGAGCCCTGACAGGTGCCAGCTGCACAGGTTTCTTTCAGGTACCGTTCTCATGAGTGCCTGCATTGGGTGAGCTGCTTCATGTTCTTCATCTTCTGAGGGAGGACTCTTGCCTTATCTCTCTCACTCGCTTGCTTGCTCCCTCCATCCTTCCTGCCCTATCTCACTCCCAGATTCCTTGAACATACTGACCTGTCTGTGCTGCACACTCACCCATGGAAGGAATAGCATCCTGTGACCCTTTACACACTCAGCCTGGTGTGACCCTTTACACACTCAGCCTGTCAGTTCCTTGGTAGTGAGTATTCTCTCCTGTGGTCACTTGAAAACACAGTCATGAAATTCTTTAGTATTGTTCCATTTAGAGATGGGGGTCTATGACCCGTCTCCTTGAATATAGACTCCACAGCTGCTTAACCGATAGAATATGGTGAAAATGACACTGTATTAGTTTCTAGATCTAGGCCTTAGAAAACTAGCATCTGCCCTTTTCTGTCTCCTCTGAGATGTTGCTGCTGGAACCCAGCTGCCGTGCTGTAAGGAAGCCCAGGCCGCCCCATGGAGAGGCACACGTGGAGGGGAGCAGCATAGAGCGCGCACCTGAAGGCCCTGTGAGGGAGTCCTCATGGACATGGATTCTCCTGTCCCAGCTGTGTGCATGTTGGGAGGAGGGGGTGCAGGATGCAGAGATGAACTGTCCCCACTGAGTTCGGCTCATTTTGTAGATTCATGAGCAAACTACATGCTTGCGGTGTTTTAAAGTTATTAATGTCAGGAGTGGTTTGTTTGCAGTGATAGGCAACTGATGCATCCCCTACTGGGGGTGGAGGGAGCGGAAGGGGCCAGCTCGCTGTCCCCACATCTGGGTCCTAGATCAGTGCTTGTTCCTTCAACAAGTACCTATCGAGTGGCCACCGAGTACTGGACACTGTGCCAGAGGGTGAGGAGTTAGCAGTGAATGAGGTGGGCCTCATACAAAGCCACCTACCCTGCCTGGTGGGCACAGCTCAGGCACAGAAATGAGACGACTGTAGCCTCAGCCTGAGAAAGGGGAAGGGAGAACTGTCTGTCGGGGTGAGGGGGCGGCGGGGGTCAGCAGGTATGTTATTTTTAAGCTGAGACCTGACTCTGGAAAAGGAGTCACCCATGCAGAGAAGCAGAGAAAGGGCAGATGGAGTACCATGTACCCGTTCTGGCTAAGGTCGCCAGATTTGGCAAATAAATAAATAAAAATTTAACATCCACTTAAATTTGAATTTCATATAAACAGCGAATCGTTTTTTAGTGTATATATACGTGTGTGTGTGCACCCCATGCAATATTGGGGACATTCTGAAAAGTTGTTCATTATTTATTTGAAATTCAGGTTTAACTGGGAGTCCTGTATTTTATCTGGCAACCGTAGCTCTAGGGGAAAAGGAGAGGAGGAAAAAAACGCTCCTGATTGCAGTGGACAGTTCTAAAAGCCAGAAGTAGCGCACCAGCAAACAGCACCCAGAGGCATGAGAGAGAAAGGTGAGTAGGAGCAAAGTCATGAAAGGTCAGCCTGCTGAGGTCTGTTGTGAGTTGCGCCCTGAAGCAGCGGGGAGCGGTGGGAGGGTTTAGCGCAGGGGAGACACAGTGGGCACGTATTTTAGAGCTTGCAGGCCGCCTTGTGAGGGGTGGGAGCCTGTAGCGGGAAACCAAGAGACGGGGTCTCTTGGCCTGCAGCTCCTCCTCTGCGTTGCTGCCACGAAGCCATGAGCACTGGGGGATGAGTCTCCCCACTTTATATTTTTTTTTCTACAATGTGTTTTAAGCCATAAATTTCCCTTAACCACTGCCCCAGGATATCCCACAAGTTTTGATATGTTTAGGTTTTATGTCACTTCATTTAGCATGTTTTCTAATTTCTCT
Source organism: Redunca redunca (assembly GCA_006410935.1). Classification (NCBI taxonomy): domain Eukaryota; kingdom Metazoa; phylum Chordata; class Mammalia; order Artiodactyla; family Bovidae; genus Redunca; species Redunca redunca. The sequence continues at coordinate 10,408 of SJYQ01003920.1, read as the reverse complement.
TAATATGTCTCTGAGCTATGGATTCTTTATGTGTGTTGTATGATTTCCAAATGTTTGAGATTTTTCCATGTATCTCATTGTCATTTATTTTCATTTCCTTCCACTGTGGGCAGAGGACATACTTGGCACATTCTTTGAATTTTATGAATATCATTTGGTGGGTGAACATATGGTCTATCATGGTGAAGGTAGCACGTTTGCTGGAAAAGAAAGTGACTGCTGCAGCTGTTGAGTTTCATGCTTGTAAATGTCACTTCCAGTCAGGGTGGTTGACAATGTTCTTCTGCTCTTCTATGTGTTTCCTTATTATTTAGTCCAGAGCTATTCTGTGCTCTGATGGAGGGGGATGTAAAAAGCTTCAGTGATTGTTATAGTTTAGCCTAGTCCTTCCCTGTTTTGGTCAGTTTTTTTCTTCAAATGTTTCGAAGCTCTGTTGCTGCACACACACATGCATGTATGATTATTATGATTGTATCCATAGGGAGTTCCCTGTGTAGCTTGGGTAACACTTATCCCCTTAAAGTCCACTGTGTCCGATAGCATTACCACCACCACAGCTTTCCTAGGCTCACTGCCAGCTTAGCATATCTTTATCCATTCTTTACTTTCACCTGATTTGTGTCTTTATATTTAAAGTGAATATTATAGACAGGATATATTAATAGTTTGGTCTTTTCTGTTCACTGGAGGAGCTCTGCCCTTTAATTGGTATTTTAGTACATTTACATCTAATCATTACACACATTATTGATATGGTTGACTTAGTTTCAGGATTTTACTACTTGCTTTCTGGCTTTCCTGTTTTTATGCCTCTGTTCCTGTTTGGATTGTGGAGGAAGAATATACCATTTTTGGCACTCCATTCCAATCATTTACTGGGTGATGTGCTAATTTTGTGTGATTTTTTTAAAATTTATGTATGTATTTACTTTTAAACATTTATTTATTTGACTGTGCCAGGTCTTAGTTGTGGCATGTGGTATCTAGTTCCCTGACCTGGGATTGAAGCTGGGTCCCCTGCATTGAAAGCATGGAGTCTTAGCCACTAGTCCACCAGAGAAGTCCCTTTGAGTGATTTTTAGAACTGGAACGAACTCTGCAGCAGGTCCAAGGCTACAGTATGAGCAGTCCTGCCACTTCCGTCAAATAATCCGGTAGAGTCCATTGAAGAGGAAGATGCTGTAGGGAGCCTTGGGCAAGCCCCAGCAGCATTAGAAGAGTAATTGCTGACCTTGGAATTGACTGAGTTCACAACTGTGGGTGGTCATGTGACCATGTGGCTAGAACTGCCTGTCATGAACCCGGTGCTGGCAGACCCACAGAATCATTAGGTTGGTCAGGCCAGGCATCCAGTCCATCATTATTTAGATGTTGTATATCCCAGATCAAGCTTAGGCAGATCCAAATAGTATAACTGATCTCTATAAACAGATGGCTCAAACACCAGTGTTGCCCTGCTGCCTCTTGCATCATCTCACACCCATACATTATGTGGGGTATCCAGAAAATGGCTAATAGAAGGGGAGAAGCCCCAAACTTGGTTCAAGGACACATTGTCTTGGTATGAAGGAGACAAACTGAAAATGAACTGCTCTTCCATTACACCCCCAGCTGTGAGAGGAAGTCTCCCTGGTGGAGAAAATTTTGAGCAGTGCACATAGCCAGAGGTGAAAGCAAGAGCTGCTTCATGGGCCTGAGAGCTGTTTTGTCACAGCCTGCTCGAAAGGGTCCCACAGTTGTTTAATGCTCTGCTATCGCCATCTTGAAATTCATAATTGTTCTGAGCAAGGTGCTCTGCACTTTTATTTTGCCCTGAATCCTACAAAACAGGTCCTGGGTAAAAGGTTCCAAGACAAGTGCAGAATAGAGGACCCATAGAAGATAAGACTGCCTTGATCTGTATGTGCCATGATACCTCTGTGTGTGTGTGTGTGTGTGTGTGTGTGTGTGTGTGTGCGCGCGCACAGCAGAATGCTACTTGTTAGGTCCTCAAAAATGATGACTATTGTTACCCTCTGTTGTTGATGATGACTATGATGATGATGATAAGAGTTATTGGACTCCTCCAGCATTGTTCTTCAGACTTCACTGAAGCCTGATTAACTCACTGTCCATGAGCCATCCCTCTGTTTTGCTTCACTGAAGTGAAAACAGTGAAAAAATGCAAAGCATCTTTTATTCAAGTGGTGCCTTTGACCCTCAGGAACTTAACACAAACACATACCTAGGCTTTCAAACACCCACTAAAGTTTTTACACACTCTTTGTTTAACCCGGATCCAAACAGTTGCCTCAACAGTCCCTAAAATCCCATCCTACCCCCAACCCTGCTGCCACAGAGTCTCTCAGAATTCACATAGACAGGCACTCACATATTCCCAGGTCATCTGGGTGAGTGTGGGTGATGTCTGTACGATTCCGCCAGTTCGGTCTGAAAATTCCTGCCAGGGACAGCTGATGAGCAACCCTATCATTTTCATTTGAAAATTTCTATCACAGATTAGAAATTATGCGTGTGTATGATTTCTAGTGCCTAAGAAGGATGAGAAGGCTTGGCATCTTGAAAGGGCACTAGGTATATTTCTGTAGTTTTCTAGATTTCCAGGGAGAGCCAGAGGTTGTGATTATGTGAAAGCTTAGCAAGGAAACAGAGGTGATTCTGTGCCCTTGTGGAGTTTAGGGATCCGAAAACTCTGAAAACGCCTTAAGGTGAACCACTGGGGATACGAGGGTCCTAGTTTAAGGAGGGCTGCCTGTGTCAAGGGGAAAACCAGCAATTCCACCACCACTCATGTTACAACATATCTGGAGGTTTAGAGTTTAAAAGCCAGGGCCAAGAGAGGGTAGGCAGAAAGGACAGTGTCACCTGCTCCTTTCACATTTCCTACAAGAAAGAAAGCCCGGTGGAGACTCCTGGCTCAGTAAATGAGTCACTGGCTTTATAAGCCAAGAGAGATGGAAGACAGACTCCAGGAAACAAGCAAGGAGGAGGCTTGGAGAAGGTTTTCAGCTTCAGTGTGAAGCTGTCAAGTCTCTATGCTCTTGTGGGAACTGGAGAAAAACAACAGTGAGACAGTGAGAAAGACTAGAGAAATAGCAAGGGACCAGACAGGGCTCAAGTGAGAGCCTGTGCATTGAGGCAATTTAGAATGACTGGTGAAATGAACTGGGAAAATTATCCAGGCAGCTTTAGAGAGGGAGAAAATCCCCCAGTGTTTCAAGGCCCCGCAGCCAGTCCTAATCCAACAGAACTCACAGCCACTGAGCAAGTCATCGCACTTGTGCCAGGTGATAAGAGGAAGATTCAAAGTGTGAGCCACTGTGCCGAGCCTCAAAGGCTTCTTGACACCTAGATAGCACTGTTCAGACACATTGAAGGTCAGGCCAAATTTCAGGCAGAGGCCTGGATCAGAGCAGGACTCCTCGGAAGAAATGAATGGAGAGTAGTTTGGAGAACAGAAGCATAAGAAAAGACTGGATGGATCCTTTCTCTTTTCTCATTTTGAATTATTTGTTTGCTTAGCCAATTTAGGGAGGTACATCTCCTAAGTGCCAAGCAGTATGTTTGACACTTTGTTTATTTTCTGAGAGATTCAATTCACCAGTGTTTACTGAGCTCCCTGAGGAAGTGAGCTGGGCCCAGCCACGGAGCAGGCAGAGGGCACAGCAAGAGCGAAGGCCCAGAGATGGAACCCACAGAAAAGTCTCAGGGAAGAGTCAGGAGTTCCTTGGGGGCCAGAGTGGGATGAGAGAGCTGAGGCCTTAGGGAAGACCGAGCTGATCTTCAGACTCCAGCCTGGTGGGGAGCCGGATGAGACCTGGAGAGATTCTGGCCCCAAGAAGCCGAGGCCAGGTGGGGGAGGTCCTCCTCAGCACATTCTCTTCCATGTGACTCTGGGGATATTAATAATTAACCCAGGGGCCCACACAGCTGCCACCACCGCCCTCAGGCCCTCCCTGTATGACATCCAGGCCACACTCCCACTGCACAGCTCTGTGGGAGAAAGGTGTCTTTTTAGACACTTTTATCAGATGTGCTGGCCTGGAGTCCCCCTCACACCAGTCTGCCTCCTGGGATAGCCTCTGCCAGCTCTCTGGGCTTCCAAAGAGCCTGGGCTGATGGCCGCCTTCCCCCCAGGCCAGAGACTTGCCAACTCTCTGCTGGTCAGAGTCCTTCGGGCCCTCCAGAATCCTGACTCTATTCAACAATGACATCTCGAGGAGCAGGGCAGTCCTGGGAGGGAAGGTAAGCATCTTGGTTCCCATCCCAGCCTGGCCACAGATTCACTGGCCTCAGGCCTGGCCTTGCTTTCTCTGCAGCTTGATGACTTTGGAGATCTAGGGCCTCTGAGTGTGGGAACTGGGCAGAGTCTGGTGACCTGATCTAGAACCAGCCTTGGTGTCAGATCCCTGGAGAGGAGCATGTGGCCCTTTGGGGAGAGGAAGGGCTGTGGCGGGAGAAGCACAGGGCATTGTGAGAGCAGAGGTTCCTGACCTGGCTTGGGATCCAGAGGAAGCAGTGTCTGAGCTGAGACCTGAAGGGTGGACAGGAGGCACCAGGTGAAGGAAAGAGAAAAAAGGTGCTAGAAGAGCTTGTGCAAGGACACGGGGACATAGGAAAGCAGGATGTATTCAGGGAACAAAGAAGTTCAGTCTGGCTGGAGCTGGGACCTCATGGGGAGGAACTGGCCAGAGAGTAAGGACTAGCAGGGAAGCGAGAAGGGACAGGGCCTGATAATGCCGGAGCCATCCAGCGGCTCTGTGGGGAATGGACCAGGCTAGGTGAAACCAAGGAAAGGACTGCAGGTGGTGCCTTGGCCAAAGGGCAGGGAGGATGGGGCAGACCTAATGGCTGAAGAGGTGTCAGAGGAAAGCCCCCCCACCCCAGACTAATCTGAAAACCTGGGAGGGAGAGCAGTTCTGAGGAGAAGAGATGGGGTTGACTTTACACAGTGAGTTTGGGATGCCCAAGGGTCATCTTCAGTGGGGAAACAGCACAAGAGAGGGAGAGCCAAGGCTCAAGACATCACTGTGGAACAGAAACAAAGGCCTGGACATTGTCAGGATGGGCTGGGGAAAAGAATCAAGGATGAGGGGAGGGGGCCTGGCACCCTGTGAAGCCCATCGTGGGGCATCAGAGCAGCAGCTAGAAACCCAAGAGGAGCAGTCACAGCAGCCAGAGAAGTTTCAGAAGACGGGAGCGGATCATCCATGATCAGCACCGGTCAAGTCTAAGGCAGAAAGGACTGAGACCTTTCTACAAAGAGGCTCGAGCAGTGAAAGGGGTTTTAATGGTGGTAGTGGGCTTCCCCTGTGACTGTGATATGTAATCAGGTCTGAGGGTGAGCAAGACCGCTGCATAGGGCTGAAGAACTTGTGCACTGCACACTCCAGTGCGCGCACCTTTCCACAAAAATGTACCGGGATAAGTGGGCACCCCCTGGAGTTTGGTGGTATTTTGTGAAGCCTGTTTGTTACTGCAGTGTGGAGACTTCCCACACGGTGGCGCCAAAGACCAACACCGTAGGTCTTGGGCTTGGCTAGGGCAGGGCAGGCGTCAGTTTGATGAAGATGGTTGGCCTCCAGATCGTCATCCCACGTCTGGTGGGTATTGCCTTGGGTATTGCCGGATGCCCAGTGGCTAGGACCTTGCCCACCTCGACGCCCTCCAAATCTCTGTCAGAACAGTTCTAGCAGTAGGAACTCAGAAATAAACTACGCCCCCCACACTTTAGCCTTTGCCAGGAGGCTGGCCTGAAAGGGTCCCAGGGGAGCAACTCATCCCATGATCTGGGAGCATGGTCATCTCTCACACTTGTCCCTTAGGAGAAGGGAGTCTCAGGAAGGAAGGAAGAGCGCCTTGCCCAGCCTGAGGGACACAGTCACCCAACCCCACCAAGGCCCTGCTCACAGGTCCCCCTGGAGGCCAAAGCTGGCTCAGCAGGAACAGTGGCAGAGATGGCCCCACCTGGGAGAGAGAACCCAGGGAAGTCACCTAATGTGCCTGGAGTAGAAGCTTACCCTCACCTGCTGTAGCGGCGGGACTGGAAATGCCTGAATGCATGGCCTAAGTGGCCATGGCATCTTTGAAAACGATGACATGTTTGTTGCAAACCATTCTTTGAATAAGTAAATGCAAAGAAGAAAATAAAGCTGGGTGAAATTATGCCCAGAGATGATGGCCACTGCTGGCATGAAAACTGGACCTCTCCACATCATTGAAAAATACCATCATCCACCCATCACCCAGACCTAAAACTCTGGCATGGTCTAGAATGCTGGCCTCTCTAGACCTCACGTCCCATCAGCCCCTAGCCCTCCATTCTACCTCCTGAGCCTCTCTTAAATGTCTCTATCTCTACTGCCCCCATTCTGGCTCAGGCCACCGTGACTGTAGCAGGGAGATGATAGCAGCTACCTTGCTGCCTCTACCTGTCCCCACTGAGTACTGCCTGAGTGACCTTTGCACACCAAAGACACGACCACAGAATTCCCCAGCTTAAAGCCCAGGCTATCTATCACCTTCCATACTCTTTAGCTAGTGCCCAAAGCCCATAACCAGGTGCCCACATCCCCCAGCACATACACAATTCTCCCACCACCCTTTCTGCTTCCTGCCAGGAAAGGAGGCTGCTCCTCCCTACTGCACCTTGAACTCTGCTGTGCTCTCTCCCCAGACGACTCCTCTGAAGACCTGCCCATTGCCTGCCTGCAGAATGAGCCCCTTTGGGGGCTCCTTGCTGGGGCTCCAACTTGCCCTGTCCCTACAAAGCCCTTCCTAACCAGCACACATTCTCCTACATAGACCGATGTGCACACAGACACAGTAGTCAGAATCACTCGCATTGGTGACATAAAAGGTGTAGAGACTCAGGGATGATCTGTCTTCATTGACAGCCCCTGAGCTCAGGGACTGGGGGGGCCTGACCTCTGTCCCCTTACTTCTGGTACCCCCGGGGCCAAGCATACACCGAGTTCCATGAAAGCTTCCTGAGTGAGTATCCGGTGAATGAATGAATGAATGAATGAACGTGTACTGAGGTGTGTGACCACAGGCACCTTGGGGGCAGACTTTTTATTCTGTCCCCTCACAGCCATGGTGCGGGTGGGGCAGGGTGAGGGAAGCTTCCATTTTTCTGGGTTTTGGGACTTGAACCGCATTACTTTCAAAAGTGGAACTAGCTGTGCCATATGTGAGGAACTGGGATTCACTATGGTTCTCACCACTCTCTGTGATCTATTAGAGGGATTTTTTTCTCAGAGCAGAGCCCATCCCTCCAGGAATGAAGATGATGATTTGGGGCTCTGCCCTAGCTTCCAGCCAGCGCCAGGAGAGCACTATTCAGGGAATGAGCCCGACTCAGAGCCGAACAGATTAGGATTCAGTGAGCTGAGCTGAAGCTCAAACTCCACCCCTTCCTCTGACCACAGAAAGAGGCCTCTGTGAAATGGGTTTCAGCTGAGGCCTTCCTCCCCTGGTTCACTGGTTACTGGAAAGAGGCCTCTAGCACCCCCTGATTCTCAGACACTGTCCCTCCCTCAGGACCCCTGAACAGAGTGGCAGAGGGCCAGGTGAAGCCTCGGGGGTCCTGTCTGTTGGAGATCGCCCCATCCATCCCCTGGCCCTGGTGGGAAAAGGGCGGGGAACCAGGACTGGTCACGGACAAGGACAGTAGGTGGTGATGGGTCCTCAGAAGGGGTGAGTGGGAAGCCAGAGGACACAGGTTTCTGGGAGGAGGTGACGTTTGAGCTGTTTTTCAAGTGAATAAGGGAGAGGAGCATCCACGGAGAAGGGAAGCTGGGAGAGGAGGCCAAGGCCAGAGAGGAGGGAGCATGTCCAGGGAGCCTCAGGAAGGCTGATGTGGTGGAAACAGAGCAGGAAGGGCTGGCAGGACAGGTGGGAGATGAGGTCATCTAGGCCACATCTCTTGTGTCTTGGAGGCCCCACCACAGTCTGGATTTACCCTGAGGACATTGGGGAACCAATATGACCTGACTTACGATTTAAAAGATCATTCAAGGAAATTCCTTGGCAGTGCAGTGGTTAGGGCTCCATGCTTCCACTTCAGGGGGCCTGGGTTTGATCCCTAGTTGGAGAACTAAGATCCCATAAGTAGCATGGCACAGCCAAAAAAAAAAAAAAAATCACTTGTTAGGTACAAAGGAGGAGGCAGGAAGGCCAGAAAAGGGCACATGCAGAAATGTGGCCAGACACTGGACAGAGACTGATGGACTGTGAAGAGCAAGGGCGTCGTCTGTTAAAAGTGGGAATTTTCTAGAAGTGGAATTCTAGACCAAGAAAGAATTCCTCAGACAGTGCCCTGGTAAGCCCCTACAATCACTGCTGCCTCATCAGTGTGTGCATGCGTGCATGCATGCGTGCTAAGTCACTTCAGTCATGTCTGACTCTTTGCGACTCCATGAATGGTACCCACCAGGCTCCTCTGTCCATGGGATTCTCCAGGCAAGGATACTGGAGTGGGTTGCCATTTCTTCTCTTTGGGTTGCCAAATCTTCTCAACCCAGGGATCGAACTGTTCTCTTATGTCTCTTGAATTGGCAGGCTTAAAACTCAACATTCAAAAAATAAGATCATGGCATCTGGTCCCATCTATTTACTTCAAGGCAAATAGATGGGGAAACAATGGAAACAGTGACATACTTTTATTTTCTTGGGCTCCAGAATCACTGCAGATAGTGACTGCAGCCATGAAATTAAAAGATGCTTGCTCCTTGGAAGAACAGCTATGACAAACTTAGCATATTAAAAATCAGAAACATTACTTTGCTGACAAAGCTCCATCTAGTCAAAGCTATGGCTTTTCCAGTAGTTGTGTATAGATGTAAGAGTTGGACCATGAAGAAAGCTGAGTGCCAAAGAATTGATGCTTTTGAACTGTGAGTTTGGAGAAGACTCTTGAGAGTCCCTTGGACTGCAAGGAGATCAAACCAGTTAATCCTAAAGGAAATCAGTCCTGAATATTCATTGGAAGGACAGAGGCTGAAGGTGAAGCTCCCATACTTTGGTCACCTGATGTGAAGAACTGACTCACTGGAAAAGACCCTGATGCTGGGCAAGATTGAAGGCAGGAGGAGAAGGGGACGAGAGAGGATGAGATGGTTGGATGGCATCACCAACTCGATGGACATGAGTTTGAGCAAGCTCCAGGAGTTGGTGATGGGCAGGGAGGCCTGGCCTGCTGCAGTCCATAGGGTGACAAAGAGTTGGACACAACTGAACTGAACTGACTGAGCACTACCTGGGAAGCCCCAAACAATGGCACCAGGACAACTGTATGCCACTGCTGCCATGCTACCCAGCCCTGAGTCCTCAGTGAGCGAGTGTCGAGTGAATTGATAAATAACAACATCTGGTAGCAGGAGAATGGGTGCAGGGAAGGAGTGAATGTGAGACATGTTAAGGGGGTAGGATCTACAGGACTAGGAGGCTGAATTGAAGTGGGGTGAGAGAGAGGGACGCCAGGGGTTCATGCATTTACTCATGCATTCAATGTCATTCAACAGTGGGAATTTTTTGAATTCGTGAGCCAGGGACACTGGTGATGAGGAGAGCTGTATCGCCTACAGATCTTTTAGAGCCTCACAGTGAGCACACATGAGCACATGCGCTTCCTGGTGGTGACACAAAGGCATGAGTCCATAGGATGTGGGGACAGAGAGTACCAAGGAGAGGCTGTTTTCAGAGAATGTGATCAGAGTTTGCCTTGCTGTGAAGATGACTTTACACGTGGGCAGGGACAAACTGGTGCCAGTTTTGAGAGCCGCAGAGAGGCCCAGCCTCAGTCAGGTGGGAGCCTGGGTGGACAGTGGTGCTGTGCAGAAATGATATTCAGGGAAGAAAAGTCCCTCTGGGAAGGTCATGAGATCTGGTGGGTCATCCAGGGGCTCAGAACAAGAGAGGGCTCCGCACAGAGGAAGGCTCGGAATGTTTGGCAGTGGATGGATGAAGTCCTGTGACTGGATAATATTGTAGGGTGGGGGAAACAGAAAGAAGAACCCAGTCTCTGGAAGCAGTCCCCAAGTCTACTGATACAGAAAAAAAAAGGGGGGGGGTGCTGCAAAGGAAGGCAAAGAGGAGGAGCTGGAGAAGGGGGAGAATGGGGTGACGTGTCTCTGGTAAGAGAGGGTGAGGGAAAGGATGTCAGTGCCCCTGAGGGCCCCTGCCGCCCTCACCCCGAACCTCTGGATAGTCAAGACCAACCCTCGGGAGGAGGGGATATATATATTTAGAAATCTTTTTAAATTCCTCAAACCACTTCTGGGTATGTCTGTGCAGCCTCTAAAGATGATGGACTACAGAGAGAAGCCTGACGGGTGGAGAGCTTTCAGCGTTGGAGAGCTTTCAGGGTCGGAGAAGACCAGTGTTATTTTACTGAGGAGAAGGGTGG